>WHYT01017071.1:72043-115031 GCA_009806455.1 Tetrax tetrax | reverse complement strand
GAAAAAAAGCAAATACTTTTTTATCTTGCCTATTCAAACTCTGCCCCAAGCATCCTGTTCTATGTGGACTTATTTTCCAGACTGACTGCAGCTGTGGAATAATAATCCTTCATATATTTTCATTTAGTATATGTAAATGACAGTTGGGTCCTTCTTGTGGTTGCTTGTTCATAATAATCTGCAACCCTTTTTTTGAAAAGTTTTATGAGCTTCTGTCTCACACAGATGTTGCTTGAATCCCTGAAAACTGCGTGCCATTATGTTTGGTATCCTTCCGTGTTTGTGGGTAGAATTTCACATAATAAAATAAATTCTCATGGTTCTTTGAATCTCTGAAAGTGTGTGTGATGGAGTCACAGATCCGGATTTGGCTTCTGTGAGCTAGAAAGTTGTGGAAGACATGCTGGTATGCTGAAGTAAACATATCCAGAAATTCTGTACTGATGCAATTTTTGTCATGGCTTGTTTTTATACATGGTGTTGGGTATCAAAATGTGAGATGTATCATGATATTTTCTGGCAAATCATTCTCCTCTTTGGAGAAATAAACTAAAAATTACATATAACAGAAAGCACTTAAAGTTGCCAGAGGGCTTGGTGCTTATCAGAAGTAAGTAGGTGTTTTTCTATAGCTTCTGCCTTAATTTGTTTACTTTGTTCTGGGGCAATATCCATTTCATAGCAAAAAAAATGTTTTTCCTTATGTTTGTTGTCTCCAAACTTGGATAATAGAACTTAAAGGAAATATTTTGAATGCTTTGTAGAATGCAATATGGGGTCCCATATTGCAAGTCCCCATTGGGACTTGGACCATATGAATAGATCCCCTGTACCCTGCCCCAGAGAAGCTGAGTAAATCAACTCCTGCCCTTGAGTTGCCCGCTGTCCCTTTGTGGCTAAAAGGAGAAAGCCATGAACTTAAAGCTTTTAAATTAATTAAATTATGCTGCTTGGATTGCAAACATTTTTGTGGCTTATTTTTGACTAGTGCTTTTATTTACTTTCTGAAAGAAATAGTACCTAGACTTATCTGAAGAATGAGACTTACAGGGTAAGTGTTTCATTCCAAGAATGTGCAGAGGGTATGTCAAGATATGCCATGACTTCTGGTAGGATTCAGAAAAGTTAATTTGAAGAAACATAATTAAACTTTATAAATGAGAGGCACTTCAAACTTGAAAGTACATGAGATGATACAGAAAGCATGCAGCTTCACTACTGAATTCTTAAATTATGATGATTATACTATAGTGCTGTGTACTTAAAAAAACAAAACAAAGAAACTAAAAAGCCCCAAACCCTACATTTCTGGGTTGTTTTCAGCTGCTGTAGGCCAAGTGCTGGATGGAGAATAGGAGACTGCCATTCTTTCTTGCTCTGTCTAGTGTATCTCAGGAGTTCTAGGCTGAGTCAAGAGCGTGGAAGGTTGGGTAGGAAGGAAGAGGACTTACCTGAAATGCCAAATAAGATCTTTTTTTTTCTGGCAGCAAATTCAGGTAGAACATTGTAAACTGTTTAAAAACATGAATCCTGTTCAGATTGGATGCTTTGTTGCTAGAGTTCTCTCTGTGTGTGACGGTTATGCTTGAGTTTTTTTTATTTATTTTTTTTTATGAAATAAGTGATGAAACTTTGTCTGAGATTAGGTTCACAACACTACAGTGGTGGTATATATTTAAATGGAAAATAAAATTTCTCAAGTTAGCTCTGTGATAGTGTCCATGCAAGAAGTTAAGGATGGTCTGAGTTGGCCTTTGCTGATGCAACCATTCTTATTCCAACCTGACACATCTTAATTCTACTTAAGTCAGTAAGGGGGCTAATAGCCAAACCCTGTGGAGTGTTGCTGAGGTAGTCCAAAATTCTCCTCTGCCTCCATGCTCTGTTAGTTTACTGTACATACAGCTGAAGTGGCAGAGCGAGCATGTGCCCCTACCTTAGCTACTCAAGCTTGTTATTTGTTTGACTACTGGGAATGTCTGGTGAAAATGTTGTTTCAGGAAGAGGTTGATTCTCATAGTATGAGACCTAAGTGTGTTTGCTTCTGCAGACTCTTCTGTGTGATGGTAACCCTTGACAGAGGATTTGGGCAAAGCCACGGAAGTGGCAATAATGGGTAGCTGTTTGCTCAGTGGACTAGAAGTCAATCATAACAAAAAGATGAGTACAAAAAACTAATGAACATGCCTTCATTGCTTTATCAATAGTTGAAGATGATCTGATTTTATGAAAGTAGTATGTTTTGATTGCAGATAACTTTTGTACCTCTCTTCAGATGCTGCTGTATCTCATTGTGCTTACAAAAGGCAAAACCGGTCATTCTTTCTGTTTGATGCTGTGTCTAGTTACAGAAACGTTAGGCCAGAGTAAAAATAGATTAATGACTCACCTAGTTAGATAATTTCAGGAACTGTACTGCAGAACACTCTTTGGTATTATTACTCTGTTGAAACCAGAAAAAAAAAAAACCCAACACAAAAACCAAACCCTTGGTTTGTTTATTAGAAAAAAACCTCATAGCCTAGGTTATGAGTTTTTAGGTCATATAAGAAGAAATAAAAATAAGTAAATTATTAGAGAAGGCATTGAACTTGCATACCTATACTATAGTCGTTCTTATTTCTAAGTGCTAAAACTATTATCTATCATCTGTCCTTCAACCAGCAGAAAGTATGAAGGTAGCAAAGCAAAAGCACATTGTGTTCTCTAGATGAACTGAGGAAAATCTGTCCAGATCAGGCAATGCCTCAATCCTGTACCTTCAGTGTTAATGATCTACGGGTTTGGTTTGCCTCTCAGTTCAAAACTGTGTTTCAAGAGACCTCTGCTGGAGGGCGGCCTCAGGGCTGGTAATCTGGGCTTCCTGGGACTGATCTGTTGGGGAAGAGTAGATCTCATTAGTTTTGGTTTGGTTTATTTTGTGTGGTGTGGGTGTAAGAACTAAACTATGCAAAGAATCCATCTGCCCTGCTTACAGCTTTCCTTTGATGCTGGAAGTGAGAACAGGGAGAGAGACACTCTGCTAGTGCTTTGCAATACCACCTCTGCTGGCTTCCCAGAGCTGTGAAAAAAGGATGTTTGTGGATAATACGCGCATTTTCTATATGGGCAGTAGTAGTTCAGGGCAAGGATTCTGAAACAGGAAAGTTGTGCTGGAGAAACTGAAGTGGATGAGGCACTGAGTAGTGCTGCGAGCTTATCCAAGAATGGAAGACAGAGAGTGGAGGAAGACTGGCACTGAGGCCAATGTTGCGGAATCAGATAGGGAATAGATTGGAAATAACTGGAGGAGTAGCAGCAGGTAATGTGTGGTTCAAGAGGGGGACACTAAGACTGGCTAAGCAAAAAGCTTGAGATGAGTACTGGAAAGAAAAAAACTAGTAAGTGAAAATTGTGGATGACCTAAATACAGAAAATGTTCTGGTAGAATGAATAGATAAGGCCAAGTCCACCTGAGCTTGAAGTAAAATTTCCGTTCTCTTCGCTAAGGGAATGGGGAAGGTAAAGTATCAGTTCTCATGTATTGCTGGTTTACCTGTAGGATGACTTCTACTGCTTCTCGTCAGTCTGTTCAAGTAGTGTGGTTTGCAAGAAAGTTTGTGATTCTTCATGTTGTAAGCATGTAGGTGTGGTAATTTCTTTTGTTTTAAGCTAGGGAATTGCACTAGAAGTCTTGTAATGCTGTTTTAGTAGTGTTCTTTCAATGTGAAAGGCTTACTTTTTTTTTTTTAACACTCCCTAGCTCCTTGCTTTCAGTTTTGTTTTCTTGGCCATTCTACCCTCCCTACCCCCAGCTTCCTCATATATATTCTAAGCTGCTTCTAAATATGCTGTAAACCACACAGCATTATTGTTGGTCTCCTTTTGTATTCCATCCAGTTTTTATCCATATTATGGATACCATGCTTTAGAGGAAATTACATGTTACTCCAACTGAGGTCTTTGTGGCTCTGATGAAAATAGCAGAAATGATTCCTGTCTTGCGACACTCCCAATAAAATATCATAAAAGAAGAACTGTTGAAGGAAGTATCTGGTCAAGATTTATCACCAGAATAAAAGCAGTTGGTGTCTGTATCTCTCTTTTTAACTAGGTAGTTTTAAGATGAAGTCAAGTGAGTGTGTGTGAAGGAATAGGGATGCACACCTGAGGCATGTGGCAAGACCACAGCTGCATGGGTTGCAGTCACCTTTGGATGTTTCCTTGGATTCTTTCTTTCAAGAGGAAAGGGTGTAATGCATGCTGGTTGTTTGTCATATTTTTGTAAGTACTCATAAATTATTGTAGTCTCTATAGTTAAAAAAAAAAAGCTTACTTATTTACATCTGCTGCAATTCTTTGTTTTTCTCTCCATTTTAAAGCTAGGTAATGTTTTTCATCCTGTTGCCATCTCTTGGAACCCGCTTCCTGTCTCCCTCCATAAGCTTTCCAAGCTTTCAGCTTGTGGCTGAGAGTTCACTCTGAAGCAATATCAGGTTTTCAATTTTATTTTTCTTATCTGAACTCTTGATTTTTCACAATAAAGCGTTTGCTTAGTTTCATAAAAGTTGAAAAAGAGTTTGAAATTTTTAATTGGTTGAGGAGCTAGTTTTCCTGGAAAGAGCCTCTGCTTAAACATAGACCAGATATAAATTTATTTGTGTTTAACATTGGCCCCTTGCTAACCTCAGCCCTGATTTGGAGAAAACCATCTGTTTACTTATCAATGAAGTTCCTGTGGCCATATGACCAGATTGTCTTGTGATATTTAAGCTGAAATACAGAAAATTATAGCCTGGTGTATTAAAGAAAATAGAAATCACTTTCTTAAATCTCCAGATGCTGGGCTGTAACTACAATATTTACTAAAAGGCAGAGGAATTGGTCTTGAAGCAAGGGAAGATGTTATGAGATGATAAAGCAGATAAGTGTGTGTGTATAATCCTGTTGAAAGAAAACATCCACTTTCAAGTCAGGCCTCTTGTGTTAGACTTGTGTACAAGCGTGTTACAACTCTCATTTACTTCAATAAGATATATGAAGTTTAAGGTTGTTCCCAAAAAAAAATTTTACCCCCTAATTTTTTTACTGAAGCTTTGAATTCTTGTGCTGAGCAAGATGAAGAATGTGCAGATTTGAACAAGCTTCAGCAGATGACATGAAGACAGCCTTAAAGCATTTTTGTTCTACTGTAGGAGAGAAGTATGAAGTTGTGGTCAGAGCAGTGGACTGTGACTCTTGAGATATCGATTTAGGTATGAGTCATTACCTCTGAGGCCTTGGGTAGGTTGGTATGCTTCTCCTTGTCCTCGGGAGAAGCCTTCACCCATTTTGTATCTAAATGTACATTCTTGCAGAGGTTGTGGATATGTATTTATTAGCATCTTGGAACCTCAAACACTATTTTGATGTGGAATTTCATGGTACTATGTGTCTTGAAGGGACATAAAGCATCATGGGAACTATTTATGCTGGAACTGTTTAAAGGCCATACTGGCATGCTCCTGCTTTTCTGTGTGACTTGTTGGATTAACTGCCTGCATTGCTGAGTTGGGGCATTTTGGAGAGGCGGGGCGGGGTGAGGGCAGGGAATAAGATTTCCTTGGACTGAGGCCTTTGGCTTTGGCAGCATTTTATCTTAGGGTCATTTGGATGTGTGTCATAAGGAGTGTCAACCCACTTCTCTCAAAATACAGCCAAAAGGCTCTCAGTCTTTCCCATAGAATGAGTCACATGGAATTTGGGACTGCTTTTCTACATTTGAAAGTGTTAAAACACCTTGCATGCAGCTTCTCCTTGATTCACAATTACCCATTTATTTTTTTAAATTGTTACGCTGCGAAATGGAATGATAATAGGATATAAAATTCAGGGCCAAGCCAGATAGCATCATCTTTCCTAGCAGTTTTTCTGTCTTTTCCTGCATTCCTACTTTCCTTTGAGACTTGATGTTCCTTACAGAGGTATGTGGGGTCAAGATACACTTCCTCTTTGGTCTTTGGATGAAGTGAGTGCCTCTGTGAAAGTATACCCTGAATCACAAGATTCATTATGGTGGAAGAGTTGGAACCACTTTACATTTAGAGTAGGACTCCTATACTTGGGGATTATACTTGTTTTGTTAAGGTCTGAAAAAGTCAATTCTTGTGATAGGTGTTAAACCAAGCTACCATTCAACTGATTAAAACTGCTTCTTTGATCTTACTTCCCATAAAAATAAATAAATTACATATTTAGAATGGGAAGTGCATCTTTGAAGATCTTCCTATATTTGTAGATTATTTTATTTAGTAAGATTTTTTTCTAAAATATAAAATACTTAAAGGCTGAAGCCATGTATTCAATTTACTGTGATTTAAGACAATTACTATCGAATTGTAGTAATTAGAAATTATTTCAGTGCTTTTTCTCCCATGCACATGGAGCCATCTGAAATTAGTATGTTTGAGATGGGTTAACTTGGTATGTATGTATGTGACAGCAAAACTGCTCATTGTTACTACCTTTCTTGGAATCTTTTCTGAACATATGGAATGGTTTCTCTATGAGGAACAGCTAAATTAGGACCTGTCAATCTGGAAAAGAGATATCATGGCAGGGAGGCATCTGAGAAAGGCTTACAAAATCATGACAGATGTGGAAAGAGTGGAAAGAAATTGATAACTCACCTCTTTCAATGCATGAAATAGGAGATCTCAAACAAAGCTAGTATGAATCAGATTTAAGCAAATTAAAGTCCAGTCCCTGTCCCCAGTACAGTGGGTAGTAGACCTGTGGAATTAGTTGCTAAAGGGTATTGTGGATGCTAAAGCTTATGTGGATTTTAAGGAGTTTGTGTAAGTTCATGAAAGATAAATGGTTTGAGATTTACTAAATATAGAAAATCACATCTGGCTTAGCAAGTTCTTCTAGAGGAAAATGGGAGCACATTTGGGATATAATATATATGTTCTTACTCTTGATGGTGTCTATTTATAGCTATTGCTGAACATCAGGATATTAGTAGAAATTGATCTCGTACTGGCCCAATACAGCTGCTTTCATGCACTTCATAGTGTTCTGTTGCTAAAGCTGATCCCGACTTTGTAATTTTTTTTTTCTAATCCTGATGTGAGTATGAAAATCAAACTGTTAGCATACCAGACTTGGAGAAGGAAAAAAAAAAGAAAGGAAAAAAAAAAAAGATGAAAACGTGCCTCCTCCCTTACAAGCCACTTAGCTCTCCCTCAATTCTTAATTCATACGTATTTATTCCTGTGTCCCTAGTGAAAAATACAAATGTGAGGCCACAGAACCAGGAGTGTCTTGCATACAGTTATGGCAAAGACTACCGACGGTGAGGCTAGTATAAAGGAACATCACTTACATAATTAAGTGTAATTTCAAGGAAGGAGTGGGAGGCTTCAGCACATGGAAACTGTCCCTGTTACCTGTCCTGCTCATTGTATTTCTATCTTGCATACTTATACATTAACACAGATTATTTTTTGACCAGATTCCTGGTCTGCTGGATTTGGTTTATCAGGAGTGGGATATCAGTAACTGGTCTTAAAGAAAAATGTAAGTAGTTGAGCTCTGACAGTTTATGATTTTGATCAAATTGGTTCTTACAGCCTGGTTTGCCTGATGAGGGTCTGTCATGTTTTGTTTTTTGTAAGTCAAACCGACCTCCCCTGTCAGTTTTGCTCACTGAAGGAAGTAAATGTTCCATGTAATGGAGTCTGCTTATTTTATCACTTTGGAAGTCAAATTCTTAAAAGGTGAAATAGTAAATCATGTTTGTTTCTATCATTCTGACTACTGAGGAATGAATTACAAAGAATATTTTCTGTGTCCTCTAGGTACGCTTCTCATATATGCGGATGAAGTATCTCTTCATCTCTTGGTTAGTAGTATTTATTGGCAGCTGGGTTATGTATGTTCAGTACTCAACCTACACAGAACTATGCAGAGGACATGACTGCAGGAAAATCATAGTAAGTATATTTAGCATAGTTTTCTTAAGTGTTTGTCCTGACTAATTCCACAGCCAGTTCAGTCAGTGCCACATGTAAATTAATCAGATTCTGATATTCCATCATGTTGAAGTAAGATTACATCTTTAATTACAGATAAAACAAGTTATGTTTCTTAAGATTGTTTTGGTATAGGGTTATTAAAATTGTTTTCTTAGATTTTTCTTTCAAGAGTCAGGTGTTTAAGAGATATAGTTGTTGCCTCCTTTCTTGGGGAATTTGTTAAATACTTTTTCCCTGTTTGTTTCAGTGTGATAAATACAAGACTGGAGTTATCGATGGGTCAGCATGTAGCAGTCTGTGTGCTAAAGAAACGTTGTATTTTGGAAAATGTTTGTCAACAAAGCCCAATAACCAGGTAAGCCTTTTCTCATCCAACCCAGTTTTATTTCCCACTGAAATGTCATTCTCTGGAACATCAGGTAGACCTTAGTGTCAGCAGGCTATATCTGATGATTACTATGGATCGTTTCAAACTTTATTTGCTGTGACATGTAGAACATGCTTATATATATGTATATAATATACCTATATAGGGAGACTATATAGCTATGTGATGTATTATTAATATATTATATGCAATTTTGACCTGTAGATAATATGACTATATATAATATTATATATTATTCCTGTATGTAGAGGGATGTATTATTATTTTATAATACATGTATTTTATAAACATATATATTATACCAGATTCTTCCACGTTTTGGCAGAATATCTGTACTTTTGTACACCATACAACTTCTCTGCTATCCTGCTTCCCAAGTAGAAGCAGCAGCCTCTTAACAACCTATGTGAAGATGGTAGTAATGCTAATATATATATATATATATATATACACATACACACACTGTTTATCAAGCTGTCTTTGTATTCTGACAGTGTAGTGTCTCCTGAGTACCTGCAGTAGTGTATTGTATTTGAAGTTCATAGAATCCTAGAATGGTTAGGGTTGGAAGGGACCTTCAAAGCCCATCCAGTCCAACCCCCCTGCAAGGAGCAGGGACATCTCCAACCAGATCAGGTTGCTCAGAGCCCCATCCAGCCTGGCCTTGAATGTTTCCAGGGATGGGGCATCCACCACCTCTCTGGGCAACCTGTGCCAGTGTTTTGCCACCCTCATTGTAAAAAATTTTTTCCTTATGTCCAGTCTGAATCTACCTCCCTCTATTTTAAAACCGTTACCCCTTGTCCTGTCACTACAGGTCCTGCTGAAGAGTTTTTCCCTGTCTTTCTTAAAAGCCTCCGATAGGTACTGGAAGGCTTCTAGAAGGACTCCCTGGAGCCTTCTCTTCTCCAGGCTGAAGAAAGCCAGCTCTCTCAACCTGTTCTCATAGGAGAAGTTGCTGCTGTTTCAATTTGCTCTGTGCATTGTCTGTGTGTAGGACTCAGTTTTCTAATCTGTGTTGCTACTTGACTCTTCAAGCAGTGGTTAGAGCACAGGTGGTCTTTAGATTATGAATTTCTGAGTGTTTTTTACCTTTTCCCCTCTTTTCTTGCATAGATGTATTTAGGAATCTGGGGAAATCTGCAAGGTGTTATAAAATGCCAGATGGAAGAAGCTGCTCCACTTGATTTTGGTACTGACCCAGAACCAAGGAAGGAAATAGTCCTATTTGATAAACCAACAAGAGGAACCACTGTTGAGAAATTCAAAGAAATGGTATATGGTCTTTTTAAAGTAAGTATATGCTTATTTATTCTATTTTGACAGAAAGCCTTATTTTCCTGCAGCTGGAAAGAATGCCCTATTGTATGAGCCTTATTCAAGTGCATGTTATAAAAATAATCAGCACAAAAAGAATTTTTCTCAGAGGTGGTTATCTCAAAGTTTGAAGTAACTAATTATCAGTTTTTTTCCTTACTTTGTAACAGATGGAAGCTAGTATGCATCTTGCATGTCTACAGCTTTCACTTGTATTTGTGTAGAAAATATGGTAAAAATACATAATTCTTGCTGCTTTTGGAGTTACTGTAACCAGGTACAAAGACTGAAGCACAATTTGAAAACTGTTCGTGCTTGGGAAAGTTACTGTCTTAACTGAGCAGGAGGAATCTCTCGAACCAGAATGACCAGCCATACTTTTCCCAGTTCTTTGTGTTATATTAATGTGATACTTATTTCTATTGCTTTGCTGCTACCCCAGAATTTTCATAATACAGAGTCATCAATTTAATGCTGTGTCAATACTGATTTTGGGATTTGTTTCTTAAAATTTTCTTCCTATTATGTCTCTACTGATGGAAATAATGCTGTTCTAGCTGAGTGAGCATGGGTACACATGAGCACACATAACATAATTATGTAAAGCTGATGACAGTTGTCATGTGTTACAGTAGCTTTGTCTCTAAGAATGGGTGAGCAGCAGGTGTTTGAGTCCTTTTTAGAAGAATTTGGAAAAAGTTTATCTGAGTTTGTGTGTGTTGGTGGTAGTTGAAAATGCAACGGTTCTGATTACAGCAATGGCTTCTTTCTCTGTATTGATACAATGGAGGTGGTTTTAAGTATTTCGGTACACTTAGCGTATGGGATTTGTACCCAGTGTGTCTTGGTACTGTTTATAGTTGGGTAAAGTGTGGCTGATACTGTAACTTCTCTACACTGGTAAGGTTTAATCAGCTGAATACTAAATCTGATCTAAACATTTGAATTCTGCATACTTTTTCTAAGAGAATATTTAACGAGCTACTTGATATGATTTTTCTAAAGACTGATCTGACCAACAACATTTGAATTTTAATGTTTGCATTTTGAAATGCAAAGAGCAGTAGTACTTTCAGAAGATCATGCTTGGAGCCTTTTAAAACAGAACAAAAAGGAACCTGTTCAGGCATCTGGTAGCAAGTCCTCAAACATCTATAACCAGTGAAAACTAGAACATAACATACCTTACCATACTACCCATAGAAGGAGAATAACAGGAGGTAGAATGACAGGTGGATTGGTGGTAGTTAATGAAATCATGCTTAATCATCTTCATTTGTTGCTTTTAGGCAAAATTGGGAGAACAAGGAAATCTTTCAGAACTGGTTAATCTCATCCTATCTTTTGCGGATGGAAACAAAGATGGTAGAGTTTCTCTGCCAGAGGCAAAATCTGCATGGGCACTTCTGCAGCTAGAGGAGTTTCTGTTAATGGTGATCTTGCAGGATAAAGAACATACTCCCAAGTTGATGGGTTTTTGTGGGGATCTCTATGTGACTGAAAGAGTTGAATATACCTCTCTCTATGGAATCAGCCTTCCATGGATTATAGAACTTTTCATTCCCTCTGGTTTCAGAAGAAGCATGGACCAATGGTTTACTCCATCGTGGCCAAGAAAGGCAAAAATAGCTATAGGGCTTCTAGAATTTGTGGAAGACATTTTCCATGGACCCTATGGAAACTTTCTTATGTGTGATACAAGTGCCAAAACCTTGGGATATAATGATAAATATGATTTGAAAATGATGGACATGAGAAAAATTGTGCCAGAAATTAATTTGAAGGAAATAATTAAAGATCGTCAGTGTGAATCAGATTTGGACTGTACTTATGGTACAGACTGTAGAACTCTATGTGACCAAAGCAAAATGAGATGTACCGCAGAAGTAATTCAGCCAAACTTGGCAAAAGCCTGTCAGCTGCTTAAAGACTATCTGCTTCGTGGTGCTCCTTCTGATATCCATGAAGAACTAGAAAAACAACTGTACTTGTGTATTGCCCTTAAAGCCACAGCAAATCAGATGGAAATGGAGCATTCTTTAATACTCAATAACTTAAAAACTTTACTGTGGAAGAAAATTTCCCATACAAATGATTCTTAGCTTCTCCACCAGCAGAAGACAATACTGATGCCTGCCACTAGAGGTGGCCTACCAAATTTGATAAAAACTGTGCAGCATTTTTTAAAGACACTTCTCTACTCAGATTTCATGAATGGCTCTTTAACTCTTGCCTGTCGGTCAGTACATTGTGACAGGGCTTCTCAAAGAATGAACGTGCCACCGAGAGATCGGGCAGAGTCTAGAAGCACTTCTGGTGTTCCAGTACTGTGTTATGGAAACAAAAACCCTGCATGCTTGACTGTTCTGTGCACTTTGTCAGATCTTGAACAGGATGAAAGTATTCGCTGTGCCACCACATCAACTGATGGAACATCTTACAATTCTGTGAAAAAATCATTGCCCATTTGTGAAATACCTGCAAAAGATTTTTATCCTATGTAGTTTTTTGAAGAACCACCACTACTGCAAATAACGTGTCTGAGTCCAAGCTGCTGTTGTGAATAAACTGAACTGTGAGATTGAAGTTTACTAATACTTTGGCATGGCAAATTTGCACATTAATAATTTTTAAACTGTGGAAAATTAGAATTTTATTCTAGAACTAACAGGTTGTAATATAAAACTTAAATTCTGTTTACACCTTGTTACCTCATGCTTACATCTTGAATGTTTGAGTAGTTCAACACTTTTTGATTAAGTCCTTATACAAGTGAACCTTGTTGGGAGCCAAGAATTTTAGAATGTTATTTCTTAAAATCATGTATATAGTCCAGCAGCAATATCAACATGTGTTTCAAAACCTGTAGATGATTGTCTTCAGTTGAAACCTTGAACCCAAATTAAGCTGTAGCAATTATTGAAAAGTAAGGAGTTTGTGGACTAAGCCATTTTATGAGAAGTAAAGTTAATTCATTTTAAAAAATACTGATAGCAGAAATGTCCTAAAGGTTTAAAAAACAAAGCTTGCATAGTGTAGGAATCTGCTGTATGACAAGTGAAACAAGTAATAGCTGTGGATAAAGTCTTGACTCTGTACTGTCCCTCCACATTTAGCTACAGACTTGTGCTTAAATTTTCTGGAACTGTTGCAGGAAGTATGTAAGCCAGAGCTAGACCTGAACTGTAGGACAGAAGCTGGATTAGTGAGGATCATGGAATATTACTTAAATTGGAGCATAGGAGATAGTTAACAGCTAGGATTGAGGTGGAACATAAGTAAGCTGTAGTCTGTAATTATTCTTTTTTCCTAGTAGCATCTGTGAGTCATTGTTAAGTCTCCAGTCCTGAGTAAATAAATACAATCTGATCCTGGCACTCCACATGCCATGAGCACTGTACCACCTTTAATCTGCAACCCTGTTGTTTCTCAGATTTGTATCTATGTTTGCAATTACACAGAACGGGATGTCCATAAAACACCTTAAGTGTGTGCTTGATACTTACCTGTTCATGTTTAATTTATAAATGCTTTAGGTATGACATAGTTCAATCCTTAGTGATTTTCATGGCAATCATCCATATACTTCTAAAACCTGGCCCCTTACTTAATTTTAAGCATAGGACAAGATTTATTTAAATATTTGAAAGGTTGTTAATTGCTTTAGGTATCCTGTATTAAATGCTTTCCTTGAATGATTAAACTGCAGTACAGGACCAACATAGTTGTTTATGTAGTAGTATGCAGCTTGGGTTAAGAGTGTACTGTTTTGTAAACACTGGCTTTTTTAACTTAAGAATTACTATGCTATGCTAATTATTGTCTCTAACTTGATAATGTCCTCCAAGCATGTGCTAGTAAGTACTTGTAGCCAGCAATGCACTCAGATGTCAAGTGGTCATGTTCTTGGTGGAAAAACCTAACTAATTGCTACTAGGATAGGGGCAGCGGTTTTTGAATCCAAAATGCTGTTGGGTATTTTAAACAACTGGAAAACATGTTTAATAATGCTGTTTGTACAGAACCTTCATTTTTATTGCTGTTGCATCAAGTTAGAGCTTTCATTGGAAAAAACCTTACACTTTTGTTTACAATAAATCACAGGCATTTTTCTCTTTCAATAGCAGTACTTGCCATCTATTACTATCTTAAAGCAGAACATTCCTCCACGTAGCCTACTTGATTCATGTTTTAACTGTGCAAGCAACTTCAGTATGTCTAATGGGAAATAAATAAGTGCCTATGAAACTGAGATGGGGATGAGGCAAGTCAAAGCCTCTGTAAGTCAATGTATACGCAACTTAATTCTCGTGCTGGTCACTAACTAATGTGAGGTATTTTGCTTAAGTACCTGTTTCAATAGCAACCAGAGCATGGAACGGAGGGTGTGGAAGTGCTTAGTTCAGGTACCAGAGGAAGTTTAAATACCTCAATTAGACATGTATTCCTGTATCAGCTACCGTTAAGTCTCAGTAGGAAAAGTGTTGCTATTTGTGTTCCTGAAAGCCTAAGGCTGCCTTTGGGCAGACTACTCCTGCTTTTTTCTTAAGCTCCATACAGATCACCCTATAATATTAAGTATGCTGCAAGAAAAATTGTGAAGGACATGTAAAATCTTCTTCAAAAACTTAAAATCTTTCTGGAGCTAGAAGCAGCAAGTTCTTACATTTAGTCTTTGACATCAGTCATGCCAAAAATTAGTCCAATTGATTTCCCCTTCTTAGGGGAGTAATGCCAATGTAGCAGTCTTAAACTTTATCTCCTCTATGAAGGAGTTCATCCATATGTATGCTGTAGGGGGAAAAAAAAAACCTTAATGCTACATAATTCTGCATCTTTGTAAGATATATTAATAAGCCAGTCTTACACAGTTGCTTACTCAATAAATTTATTGCCACTTTTTCCAAAGCTTCATAGAAAACTGTGGAAGTTGTCTTAACTATCAGCTGCACGCTCCTGGGCCCTGAGAAAGCTAGCCTTCTTCTGCGCAACACGATCTTTCTTCTGGGCGAGGGACATCTTGGGACAGTTCCATCTGCCATAAAAGCACAGTGTATGATATATTCAAGGCCAAATAAGCAAAAAGGTCATCAAGAAAGCTACAGTGCACCAGAACTGCAATTAAGAATGCTATGCCAGACCATATTCCCACTTCTGTAACGCACTTTATCTCCTCATAATGATTGAAGGCTGTAGTTAGGCACCACAAAAAGGCATGGTTAGACTGCAGCAGTTTAACTTCTCAAGAGGTAAGCTCAGCACTGAGTAGAGACAGTACCCAGCTCAATGCAACAGCTGTGCCTTTTATTTCTTTTCTCACAAATCAATGAAAAAATCAAAATAGGTCAGTACTGACACATTAGTCAGCCTGCCCTCTCTTGAAGAGAAGCATCTTTCTCACTCAAAACACTAAGACCTGAGGAGATACACTGAAGAGTTCTAGCTATCAGGCCACAAGCATGCTTCACTTGAAAATTACGAGCCTTTAACTGTATATTTTAAAAGAAGTTAATGCCTAACTAAGTTTATATATAGAAATGCTTATATCTTAATCTGATCTAAAACACATTTAAGTTTTGACACAAATAGACTGTCAATCACACTACATTTTTTAACTTAACTAAAGTATCATCAACAGAGTAATCACATTCATGTTTAAGAGGATGAGAGTTTTACCTCTTTTTCTTGACTTCTCTCTTGGGTTTCTTTTCATGGACTGGATTATCCCGTATAGCAGCATGGGCTTTTTTATACATTTCCTCCATCTTAAAAAAAAAATAAATAATAATAAAAAAAAAATTTCTCTATAATGGTCCACTTGTAACATTGTGTAAAAAAAAAAACAAACAAAAAAACCCAAAACCAAACCAAGACACTCTTACTTGAGTGTGTACTAGAAACAGGTTTCATCACAATACAGCTTGTAATTTTGTGTGGTTGCCTTTAAAACACTTTCTTCATACAGAAGATCACTGCCACAGCATACTGTAATTCCTACTACCACTGTAACAGAATTTAAATATCCAAACTCACACTTTCGATACAAAACAGAGAAAGTTTATCCTTATTTTACACTTAGGGAACCAAGGCCATAGAGTAACTACAGACTAGTCAGAAGTCTCATAAACACAAGCTCGTATCTTGCAGCTGTAATACGTTATTTCTCTGAAGCCTACCTTCAGTGCCATAGCTTCTCTACATTTAAATTAAAAGGCAGTCTAGGAAGTTATTCTATTTCTGCCTAAAATAAACTACTTCATTTATTATCAAGCCAAAATTACTCCACATAAACTCTGTCATCAGACATGTCATCTTACCACTTTTCAGACCCCAGTGTAGTACACAGTACAAAGCTGCTTAGTAACAGGGAAAGAGTAGGAGTTGTGAAAGCAGCCACAGATTAACACGTCTTGCAAGAACCATTGCAGTCCCTGCATCATCCCCAAGGATGCAGTAACAGAAATACATTAACAGAGGCCACACCCAAAGAGCAACTGCTGACAGCTCCTATAGTGGGTCACTGTACTTGAGTGGCTATTCTTCTAACATGTGAGACAGGAAAATAGAAGTGATCTGTGCAGTTACATAGCTCAGTAGCAGAGGGTACCAGAGGATCCCCATCTGTCTGCTGCACTGTCCCAATTACAACTATGGCTCCATAATGGCACCAGTTTTAAGAATACTTTTGCTGGTGGTTAATTAAGACCACTAGACTCCAGCTGTGGAGGATGAATGAATAATATATGTCTAGCTATTGACATAAGTCCTGGACCCACTTCATTGCAATACAACCTATAAATATTGTTTGATTAGTAAAATAGATGGAGTTGGCATTTACAATATAACATTGCAAGTTTTTTTGTAACTTAGTCTTTAGTAAAAAATAAGTAATTAGTTAAGTTTACAACAACAACAAAAAAAAAAAAACCAAAAAAAACCAACCAAACCAAACCAAAACACACAAACCACAGAGCAATAAAGTGATTAAAAAATGAAGTTAAGTTTTCCATGGCCTAAAAGGGGACATGAGAATGTTTGTTTCAAGCTTCAGGACCACTAATTGGGATAAACCAAGCAAGAACACTGCAGACAGCAAAACAAGCCCTCTGAAAGGGGTTTAACACTTGAAAGAAGTGAAAGAAGCACCTTAGTAATCTTACATTCTACTGTTTTGTACAAAATACTCTAAAGTTTAAAGTAAGATGTGGGGAAGTGGTCTAGCTTAGAATACAGTCCTGTAAGCTTATATTAATAAGCAGAATGTTAAGCTTCACAGCAGGAAAAAAAAAAAAAAAAAAAAATCTACAACATGCTACAGAGCCCTTAAGGAAAAAGTACTTTTTTTTCCATGGACAACACACAACATTAATCACATTATTTGCCTATCAAGCTACATATCTGCATCACTAGAGCTACGTATCTGTATTTACAGATCAAGATACATATCTGCATCACTAGAGAAGGCCCTACACAAGACTCACCAGTGTCTCTGTTAATGCACAAAAGCCAGACAGATAAATCTTACCCCATCAGGTGTTACGTTGTTCTTTATGTATTGGGAGAACTGTTTTTTGTAAGCATCTTCATCCTCCTCCATCAGGTAACGCATATAATCTGCAACATTTTGGCCCATGATATGCTTGCGGTGAACCTCTGCATTGAATTCTTTGCTTTCCGAGTCATAACCAGGGAAACGTTTGGTACTGTGAAACAGCAGTTACAGTCAGATTAAGACACATTGCCAAATCCTGTAATTCAGAGGCCAGGTTCCACAAAGAAATAACACATATATCAGATTCTCCTACAGATAACTGAGATAGGACCCTCTAATAAAAGATTAAGATGTATTGAAACTTAAGAAATAGAAGTTTTAAGTTTAGCTCAGCTGCCATCAGTCCCGTCTTGAAACAGTGCAGTACATCATATACACACCATGGACCAACTACAGAGTGTTCAGTCATTGGGAGTATCATCACGTAGCAGCTAAGTCACAAAAACTGCACAATTAGTAAAGAATGAATAGGACAACATGGGAGAGGATAGGAAAGTGAAGGACATTCAATCAATTGATGCTTTTAAGTAAAAGCAACAAGATGGCTCTTTTATTTTTTTTTTCTAAAAATTTAATAGCATCTCTTGATAGTTGCAAGATTCCCAGCAGCACTATCAGAACTGCACTTATGGATTAAAAAATAACCAATGAACCAACAAAAAAATGCCCACCCCAGAACCTAGGCTACATAATCATCATCAGGTCCTAATAAAATTATTTCAATCTAAAGTGACAGTCTAAGTAGACTATCACATACAGAAGCATCTCAGGTTAATTCTAAAGGGATTCTTACAAACAGACTAGATTACCTATGAGGGATTGACAGACCACCATCCACTGCACCCTTCAGAGCACCAAAGACTTTGTTTCCAGTGGTAGTTCTGGCAAGACCTGCATCCAGGTAGCATGTGAAAGCACCAGGCTTTCCATCCACACTTTCCACATTGTATTCATCACCAGTCACTTCAACTTGGCCTTCGTAGATCTTATCGAGGCCAAATTTATTCAGAAGCTGTGGGGAAGGAAAGAAAAAACAAAGAACACACTTCTGAAATTGTTTCCATTTATTGACAAAATGAAGACTCATCGCCACCTTAAAACACAAATTTGCAGTATTATCTTCATGTTTGTAACAAATTTCTTTATAAACGTTATGTACCCCATACTGATAGCAAAGCACTAAAACAACCACCACAATGAGCGTGTCTGTTAAGTTTCAACCTTTTGTTCCAACAGGCACACCAGTGAACTTAACACTTATTCATGAGCACATACGGAAAAAGGGATGGATGCTGTTCGCATGTTTTCAAACTCTGAAAGGTACATTTCTTACATTTTTATCCTGAATCCCTCCCTCCACCAAACTTAAGTGCTGAGACTTAAAAGTGGGCAGCTGGAGTTGAAACTGCATGCTGTCACACTTCTCACTGGGATTTGACAGTCACAAGAGGCCATCAAATCTATATGGTAAAGAGCAAAAGTTAGTATTTAGAGAAGCCCAGAGTGAGGTTATCTATATTACCATGCCACTTAAAGTGAGCTTTCTCTTTTGTCAGAAAACCAGAAAACCAGCGCAGCACCTTCCAGACAATGTGACAGATACCTACCCTGCGTGCCAACAGCAGACCTGTACAGTACGCTGCTGCGTAATTGGTCAGGCCAACCTTCACACCATACTTGGGCAGCTCATGGGCATAAGCAGCACAGACTATCATGTCGCCTTCGATTCTGGCATAGGCGATCTGACAACAAAGCAGATGTTAGTGTTCTCACAGTAATTCTCGTCTCGATTTGTTGTTTCTGTGACACCTACTCAAGCCAATAGGAATTCTGGATAGAAATGTCCAGCAAACCATCAACCTTTGCATGCAACCTCAGAGCTGTGTTTTTATTTTCTTTCTTTTTTTTTTTTAAAGGCCTAATTAACTTCTCAAGTACAGACAGAAAGAATTCAAATCTGTATTAGGCCAGAGAAAGTGTATGTCAGCAATGCCTTTTATTTACCTCATCACATTCATCAACAGGCCAGGGAACAGTCTACAAAAGCAACCTCTCAAATAATCATTATAAACGTGGATGGATTTTGCCCTCTTTCTGCATGTAGTTCTCATAATACAGAATATAGTGCACCTCAGAAAAATGCAGAAAGCATCTGATACAGAGTTGGTGATAACATTGTTACTAACCTTATGATTTTATTAATGGGTCTGAGATTTTAAGCATCTCAGGGGTATCCTGGGAGACACCAGTACTATCAGATACGTTTCTATTATTCCTTTCACATCTAGAACCTTCTTTTGTCTCCCACACCTCCTTGTTACGCCCAAAAGTTGCTCCCTTTTTGCAGGATTCCTACACACTGGAAAGGCACTATCAGTCAGATGTAAGCACCTGCCACCACCAATTTTTGTTTTGGGTTTCAAAGACAAAATAACCTTATCAAGGTCATATAGTTTCAATCTGAACTGACTGTAAAAACAGCACTCTCCACTGTTCTCAACAGAAAATTATTCTATGAAGAAGGAAACAACGGTTAAACTTTTCTAGCTGCTTCTTTTTTGAGCTTAACAACATGTATTTATGATAGAACAAACATGCCTAAGTTTTTAATGTCAAAATTAGTCAAAATGTTCTGAAAATGAAACAAGAAAGTGAACCACTGTGATGAACTGCATATGATGCAACACACAACTGCATACTTAACAAGCATGAAAAAAAGCCTACTAATTCTTATTTACCAGTCTCCTTTCATCTCACAGGAAGGCCACCATAAGGCCTAGCTGCTTCATATGGTCCACATAACATCACAGAAAAAAAACCCCAACTCTCAAAAGAGAAGGCACCTTTAGATACAATGCAGTAGTCAATGCAGGTTTATAGGTCAGCTACTCAACTTCTTTGTCTTCAGTCAAGCAAAAAGGCCCTCTTTTCAAAGCACTTTAAATACAGCAGGAAAAAAGATAAATCTTCCCTCTCCCTAAAACGTTCTACTAATCTCACCATTATTACAACAGTACAATCTTTTATTACAAATAACCTTGCTGAAGAACGTTGACACTAGTAAAACTTATTTTGTATCATGTATATGGTTTATTACTGAAGCTGCATCAACATTAAAGACTGTTCTCCTGTAGGAAACTTTTTTTACAATATAAAACCAGCTCAGATCACACCTAAAAACCCTAGCTGCTTCAACCGTCTGTTGAACCCCTTTCTGTTTATTTCACTCTAGGAAGGCTGGTAGCAAGCACCACAGACCTTACCTGGCAAATGATGTCTCTGTTGGTAACACGCACAATCATCCTATATTTAGGTGTGTTGTACTTGTTTTTATCTTGAATTACCAGACGTTTACGGGCATAGTAATCCGTTTTTCCCTCTGAAAAACAACAGTTATAGCATGGAAAACGTGTGAAAAAAAGCAGGAACAGTCATCAATGACATTTAATTATATGTTACAAGGAATTTAACAATACCTCTCCTTCTCCTGAATTTCACTTGGTATCTCTTGAAGTATGCCTTATTCTTGACAACTTTCACAAACCCCTTGAATAAGAAGTACAAGTAGATGTTATAAACATATAACCATGTAAGCCAAGACCATTCTAACTAAATTAAACCTGCAATTAATAAAGCCGCAATGCAATCAGGAATAAAATAACACGTTTACTTAGATACTTAGATGAAAAAAGCATCATAAAAACAAAATGGAAAAAAACCCAACACATGCCAACTCCAGCATTTCTGTCCTTCCCACAGGAAGTAACGCATGCTTCTCCCCATAACTTTACGGTTTCAGGAGAAAACCATTTATTTTATTTGTTAGCCGAACGCCTGTCTGCACGGACTGAAGCAGTAACCGAGGTCATTTCCAGTCACTCCCCCGCAGCCAGTTACTTCTCTGGAGCGTCCTGCCACGGAGCTGGCTTCTCCCGCAGCCCCCCGCCGCTCGGCGAAGACAAGGCGCTCTGCTGACACCGCCGCGGGACAGACGCTCCCCGACACCTGCCAACGTTTCCCGGCGCAGCCCCGTGGCAGGTAAGCGGGCGGCCCGACGGACACCGGCGCCCCCCGACCCTCAGCCGAGGCGCCGGTGCCGCGGGGCAGAGGGCTCTGTCAAACCCGGCCCCGACGGCCACCTCCTGCTCCCGCCGCCACGCGCCTGCGGCCCGGGCCCGGGCCCGACCCAGCCCGCCGCGGCCCAGGGCGGCAGCGCGGACGGTACCGGTACCGGGGCCGGGCCAGGCCGCGCCGGGCCCCGCTGAGCCGCCCCGAGCCGCCCAGCGGCGCGGCCCCGGCGCGAATGGCAGCCATTGCCACGCTGGAGCCGCCGCAGCCGGGCCCGGGCCCGGGCCAATCGGGCTCCATCCGGGCGGGCGGAACCGCGCGGCGAGCGCAGAGCGGCGGGCAGAGCTTCCCCCCGGCCGCGCGGGTCCCACGGGGTCCGGTACTGACCATCGTGCCAGGTACTGTCCGGTCTAGGCCTAGGCCGGGGCCCGCTCCGCACAACGACTGCTCTCCGCAGCAGGGGGAAAAAGGCCGCGCCCAGCGCGCAGCCGCAGCTCCTGGCCTGCCCGGCGAGGCGGGGCGCGGCCGGCCGCCGTGCTGCCCCCTGCTGGCGCGGGGGAGCGCCCGCCCGCTGCGGCCCCGGCCTGCGCGCCCGCTGCGGCCCCGGGGGGTGTCACGGCGCGACGGGCCCCCTTCTTCCCGTCCGCAGGCAGCACGTCCTTTCTCGGAACGGATCGCAGAAAGACCGTTCTAGGGAAAAAAAGTATTGCAGCCTGCAGACGCCCAGGTGTAACCTGTCCTCGCTTCCAAGTGCTCCTTCATTGACTGCCTCCGCAGTTACTAGCAAGGGATACATCACAAAAGGGATTCTTACAACAGAAAAATCAATAGATTCGATCTTATAAATCACCAATTATGGAAATGTTATAGGATTTTAATCCCCTTCATTTTCTAGGGAAAATTCTCCCAGTTAATTGAACAGTAAATAATCAAAATGTTAAACCAACTAAAACCCAACTGAATGCTGTTCCTAAAATAAATTATAGATGCTTGATATAATTGATATTTGATGAAATAAAGCAAGAATATATACTTGCATATATATGTACACATATACCGGGACAAATGGGTCAAGTAGCATCAGATTTCTTGACATTATCAGAAAAAAGAGCACATAGCCAGCATATTTGTTCCCGATGCATTTGTCCAGTTATCACTTTGCTTAAAAAAAACCAAAACAAAACACACAAATTGTTATACATAGGCCAATTTGTAAAAAGTTACTAATTTGATATAAATAACCACAAGAGAATGAAAGAAATAATATACGCTTCCTACATTGGGCAAGTAGCAGCACGGTTCCTATCAGGTAGGTACCTGCTAGGTTCAGAAATTATTTAACTATCTAAGTCTGAATTTTGGAAAGTTCAGAATGCTCCGTACTTTTCAATTTTTACATGGAGTAATTCTAAGGGAGCACATTGTCTTAGTTGCTCTCTAGCATACCTATGCATGCTCTCCAACAAGGGTCTGCTGGCAACTGCTGGGCAGTTACTTACTTTGATGAGAAACACCTCATGGTCAATGGTGTTGTAACCAAAGCTCCATTAGTCTTGTTGTTAAACAAGAAAAAAAAAAATCTTTTTCTTGTTCTTCAGCGTAAGAAGACTTTTTGTTGCTAAAACAAGTCACCATCACAAAAACCTGCCCACTATCCCATCACACCTCTGTGTGCTTTCTTGCTCATTGTCACCCTGCAAAACCTGGAGGCTCCAGCTGAGCTTATTAGCCCCACCCCTGAACCCATACAAATTCAGGGCAAATCTCCACTTTCACCTGCAGTGACAATGTTTGTTGAAAGGGTGACTGCTATGCATAGAGGCACTGAAATTGGTGAGGTAAAAGCTAAGATTTTCAAGGCTTTAATAAAATACTTTTTACTGATGATATTTATTGACAGGAAGAAAGTTTGGGTTTTTTTTTTGTTTTTTCTTTAATACTATTTCTCCGATTCTGTTATCTTGTATGTGGTGTTTTTACTTGGGTACATTCTGCAGAGCCAAGTGTCACGCAGGTCTCTCGGAGCGGTGTCTTGTGTTGAAGAAGTCTATGGGACTGATGAAGCTGCGGTGCTGAGGAGGGCCCCTCTCCCCAGCTGTCTGCAGAGGACCCGAGGCAGTAAGGCTGTTGTCTGTGACGGGACTGACCTGCGTGGTCACTTGTAGCAACTGTACTTCTTCTGCTGTGATTTGCAGCAGTTGATAGCCTTTTTGAGGGGAAAAAAATAGTTGTGCTGGAGGCCCATCTGTAACCTATTCCTGCTATTCCTTCTTACTTGTTCTTTAAGAGTGTATTTTGCATTCTTGGCTATGAAGCAGTATGTAAAGTAGTGCTATGTGTTCTGGTAGCGTTGCATTTCTTTTAATTAGGTTTTTATTAGAATCCTTACAAATGAAAACTTCTGTAGGGCTTGGTCTAGGCGTCTCTTCTCCACCGCAGAAGCCCAATGGCAAACGGGCCCATTATCGGACGGGGAGCTGCTGCTCGCCTCACCTGAGCGGTATCTGTCCGGAACGCGCCCGACAGAGGCTGGCAGGGCAGGGCCGGTCCAGCCCGGGGCTGCTCGGCGCTCCGGGAGAAGGTGTTCCCGCCTGCGCCTTCCAGCAGAGAGATGGCGGCGTGGAAACTCCGGGGCAGAGGCTGCCGGCACCGAAAAGCCCGCTCCCAACCCGAGCGGACGCACCGCGCCCTCGCCTCCTGCGGCGGCGACGCGGCAGCCCCGGGCTGCCCGAAGCGATGCAGTTACACGCCCCGGGCGACGCGGTAGCCCCCGCGGCGCGGCCGGGCCCCTGAGGGCCGCCCCTCGCCCCCTCCTCCCGTGCTGGCGGCGGAGCGCGGGCCGGGGGCGCGGGGCTGCCCCTCGCGGTGGTGCGCGGAGTGCGCCTGCGCGCGGCGCGGGCAGGGACGTGGCCCGGCTGCCGGGGCCGGCGGGGCGCGGCGAGCGGGCGGCGGCACGGGGGGGAGCTGGGCGGCGGAGCACGCCGATGCCGGCACCTCCCTGCCGTGGGCAACGCTTCCAAGGTGAGGGGCTGGGGGCGGTGCGCGGCCGGGCCTACGCGGGGCGCGGCGACCCCGGCCGCGCCGCCCCCGGCCCCTCTCGGCGGGGCTGGGCCGGGCGGTGGTGGGGCGTCGCCGCCCAGTGCCGGCGGCCTGGGGGCCTCCCGCCGCGGTGGGCGGTGAAGCGGGCGGTGTCGCGCCGCCGCCGGGCAGGGAAAGCCCGCTCCGCTCCGGCCATCCGCGGGGCGGGGGCGACGGGAGGCCGCGGCCCTGTCCTGTCCTGTCCTGCCCGGCCGCCGGTCCGGGGGCTGCGGGGCCGGTGTGCCTTTGCCCCTCCGTGTCTCGGGCTGCGGCGGCCCGAGCGGGCAGTGCCGCGGGGACGCGAGTGGGTGGTTGGGAGCTCGGCGATGGAAGTGCCCCGTGGTGCCGGTCCTGGATGGCGGCGGGGAGGGACCTCAGCGGGTCTGTCTGCGGAGGGTGGTTTCTTCCGTGGTTTTATGGAAGCGGCGTTAAACCAGGAGCCTGTGGGGGTCTCATTCTTGAGAGAGATGCGGTTCTCAAATGCTGCTTCGGAGCTCTGTGCTACCACCTCCTGCTGCGTCTGCAGGGACGTGGTTATGTAATAGGGGTAAAAAGTCGATAGTCATGTTCTGGCTACTTGTGAGGTATTCCAGCTTTAATTTGTAGCTTGTTTTTCTGTAGTTCCGTATAATTTGTGCTGATTTTCAGCATTGCAATCAGGGCAATTTTATAGCACCCATGAAGGTAGCGTACCATTTTGAATTTCCAGCTAACGTAGACACTGACTGTATGAAACAGTGTTTCATGTCAGCCTGGGATGATTTTTTTTTTTTTTTTCCCCAAAGATCACATACAAAAGATGTAGAAAGGGGATAAATTAATACAGTGAAGAACTGAAAATATTCAATGTGTTTTACTTGCCTCCAAAAGTGTTTGTCAAAAAATTCAAAACTTTTTTTCCTGTTTTTTTTTTAAATTTGCTTTACTTCACGTACCTGAAGGAGAAGGCAACTGGATTTTGTCTTTTTTCTGGTAGATAGTATTGAAAAGTGTTTTGCATAAATCTGCATGTTTATTTCTCTTCCTTTCTTTCAAAGTGCAGTTTCTGCTTTGATCATGATTGTACAGCTCTATATTTACACTTACAAAGATTTAAGGCTTTTTTTGAAATACATACATATGAATTCTTTTTCAAGTATGGATTAGGAGAGGAAATAGAGACAGCCAGTGAAAAAGAGGAGCATGATCAGGAGATAAGAAAGCACTCAGTATTATGAATCAGCATTGCCTGAATTTGGTCAATTGGGATGAAAGCAGCTGTAGTGATTGTCACTGAACGTCTGCCCAGCCCAGCAGTACGTCTGAGGGGAGCAGATGTTTGGAGAAAAAAACTTCAACAGAACAGCCCTACTTCCTCCCTGTATCTCTTCCTAGCCTCCTGAAGGCTGAGGCTTAGGGACTTCCTGAGCTACAGCTTGGTGGCTTGGATTATTTTTGGGTTTTTTTTCATTGCTCTCCATATGTTTGTCTTCTGTGGACTTGATTGGTTTTTAACAAGTAAGCAGGAGATGGCTGGAGAGTGGAATGGTTAGAATGGGGTTAATGGAAAGGAAGAGATGGGAGAAAAGCCTTTTGAAGTTTACAGGAGAGAAGGGATGGGGCAATTGACATACCTACACAGTTATTGTCAGGTTGTTCTCTGGGTAGGATTGATATAAATGGAGAAGTAATAAAAATTGGATGAAAAGTCCTTTGCCAGTGAATTTTTGAAAAAAAATAATTGTGTACCTTGCTAATTCAGGGTTCTAATAATCACAATTTAGAAAGGGGGAAAACAGCGAAGTTGGGGTATGCATACTTAAGATGTTTACGTACTCTTACTTTTCCTGGTTTGTTTTCTTGTAGAGAAAAATAAATAAATTCCTAATGCTTAAGGAAGAGACATAGGAGAATTTAAGTATCATTTTAAGTGGCAAATGCATAATTTAAAAGAAAAATCTTCTCTGGTAGTCTGAGGAGAGGAACAATAAAGAAAACAAATCTTGAATTTATGAATCTTTTTTTTTCTTGAACAACCTATATTGTCTTGATTACATATTCTTAATTTGTGTTTTTCCAAGACCCAATTGAAATAGTTATTAAAAAAAAAAAAAAAGGAAATAGTTACTATTATAGGATTATGTAATTTTGAGTTGTTAGATATATTCTCTGAAGATCTTGAATGTATGTCACTTAAATTTGTACATAGCATGCCACGTTAAAGCCTTATATGCTCTGTATTTGTGACAACCAATATAATCTGGTTAGTTTTTAATTCCTTTAAATTCCTGTTTTCATTGTAGTCCTATCTACTTAAGTGTCTGGAGTTGAGATGTGTCCTTTCCCTCTCCAGCAAGTGGTGATTGCAATAAATGGGTAGTAGGTTAGTAATAGTGCAGGGGCTCTTGTCTTTTTGCTCATTTTATACACAGTTGTGATGTGGTTTTCTTGTATGCATGTACGCAGAAACTATATTCTCACAAGGTAGCAGCAGAAGTTATTTAGTGAATCATAGTGTTTCCTTAATTACTCTTAATGTTGTTTAACTCCCTGTGAACTCTGGAAACTACTCAGTTAGCTGTGAAGTGGTGTTCCAGACAGGGCCTTAGAAGTGTAGAGCCTGCTGTAGGATTCAGGCAATGAAGAATGGGATCTCCTTTCAGTCATGCTGACAGGGATCGTGCTGTGGTCTTCGTGTTATTTCAGGCTGAGTAACTGTCAGCTTTGTTTGCTAATTGTCTGTAAAAGTAATCCTTCTGAGTCCCAGTGAGGCAGTTATGTTATATTTGGTTATATTTGGCTTTATTCTGGACAAAAAGTAAGATGTTGTCATAGAATGAATGTGGACGCTTAACTTTTTTGTATTAGTTTCCAACGTGGGAAGCAGATAAAAGCTTCCCACCACCAAATATCTTCTATTTTCTTTTGTCTCTGATGGGTTTTGTTACCAAAATCTGTCATCTTGTCTGATCTATATTGTTTTGCAAGTAAGTTCTGATTGATTTTTACTTCCATAGTTTAATCCTTTAAAAAACAAAGTGTTTTGATAATAGGTTGTTATAATGCGTTCTGCTACATGGTAAGCTATTGAACTTCTCAAACTCCTGAGTTTTTTTACGCCCTGTTGTCATTACTAAGTTTTAGTGATTCTTAGCATAGTATTAGATACTTGTTTGATGACATCATAACATGTTATTGATCCTTTTTTTTAAATTAAAAAAGTATAATTATATTGTGATGATACAGAATTATGACTCACCAGTATTTTATACTGTATTAACTATGTATTTTTTTCTTTAGTTTCATCAGACTGGCAGATGGGGCTAAGTCTTTTAGTAGTGATTGTTGCTGCCACAAGTTGACTGTGCACTTGTAACTAAGAGGATGTTAGAAGATCTTACTGTTATTTTTGTTATAGAAGAATAAAACTATCAAATGTTGCTTTAAATGGATGTCAGAAACTAGTAGGTAGCCAAAACCGAACATTTTGGATGTGTATCAGTCACATCACTACATAGAGTGACATTGTACAGAAGTTGGTTTGACATCTCTCATCTTTCTCTGAAGAGTCATCTCCCTTTTCTTTAGTCAATAACTGAGAAAAAATAGTTTTCTTTATGTGCTGTGCTCAGGAAAGGCTGCAGGAGCACTGTTACAGACTTCAGTAGCATGGAGGAAGACCTTTCCATAGCTACAGAAATGCACTTGCTTCAAGTTACACTGTAAGTGCTTGTGAAGGCAAGTCCTGGATATACTAAGTAAATTGATGGGCAAAATTAAATATTACTGCAAGACCATAGATGTTGGCATGGATTGTGTTAAGAGTTGACTATTGATGCATGCACCTGTGTTTAAATCCACTACATTTACTGAAAGCTTAGATAATTTTCCTATGAAATGACTAAATTGGTTACACTTCTCACTTTTAAAATTTTAACCTTTTATTTTTTTTGTTCTCTGTCAGCAGCTGCAGGTTGCAATGAATTTGTAGCTCACAAGCAAAGCTGGTTACCAGTCAGTCAGAAACTGGTTTACTCTTTTGAATTTGAGTGTAATTGATAGGAAGTTGACTTTTTAGCTGATCATTTAAAGGAAGGAAAAGTAACATGAAGGTAGGATCTCACCAACCACTATCACCTGATTTGTTTAAAATTATAGTAAGTAATTAATAAAGTTTCAAGTGTTATCATATTCCGTAAGGCTGTGCTTATGTTCCGTTCTTCAGTTTCTTCATCAAGTCTCGCTTCATGCACATCTGGAAGAACCATGCACACCTTGGTAAATGGGAGATGAGCATTTTGGTTCTAGCCTGTAGATTGTGGCATAAGTTTGTCTTATCTCTATAAACAAGGAGAATTATACCTAGAAAATACTTGGGCTGCCAGTACATAAAAACAAATGTTGCACAGAATAGTATGTTTTCATGTCAGATACTGGATTACTTTAAACTTACCTGTTTAATTCCTTGCAGATTTTGTATACTTTTGTAAATGAAGAGTTATGTTAAGAACATTGATTTTAATTAAGACTCAGTTCACATTTAAAAAAAGGCTTAGTTGTTTCTCACTTCTGAAATATGGACCTAAGGCTTTTAGTAAATGTAACTGCATTTACATACTTTTGTTTGTTTATTTTTTCCTTAATGTAGTGTAGATGCTAGTCCTGGCTCCTTTCCAGGAGGAAGTTGGCTAAACTATGTTAAGGAAGCTAGGCTTCAGGGAATGAGTAGAAAAGTAAAATTTGTGAAAAGGAGCATTAATGATAAACATGTGTGTCCTTCAGTGTGTTACTTTTTTTGTAAGTGCCTGATGATACTTACTTGAACGCTGGTGAAGTTATTGAGTTGCGTTTTATTGAAAATAAAAAAATAATGAAATCTTCCTATCTAGTGTGTAAACAAACTGACTTTGCAGTTGTTGTTCTTTATTTTAGCTGATTAATCTCATTATTCCCTCTGTTTTGTTAGCCAAGGGGGTGGTCCTTCAAGTATATGTGCATGTAACTTGGCACGCTGAACTGCAAATACGAAGATGTTTTCCGAAGTGAGGTCTAAGAGAACAAAGAAACAGAGGAAGTTCCCTGTCAAAGGTTTTTGCTGTAATCCTTCAGTATTTTCTCTTGCAGCTCTGAGGAGCACTCAGCCATCTTTTGTACAAGAGCACTGTATCTAATTATTTTCACCTTGAAAGAAGGTCTCTATGGTTTCCTTGAAGGTTGTTACATTCCTAGGTCAGATTTGAAACTTGTTTGGTAAAGGACTATCTTTAGATGGGCAGGAGATGGTGTCTGCAAAAGAACCATGGTTTATCTTCTCAACTAGCATACTGGGACAATGCTTGACAGATTGTAAACCACACTGGACTTCAAAGGTAATTAAAAACCTGTAATTGTTCTGAGAAATAAAATTCAGTGCCATTTGGTCAATGATTGAAATGTTATTCGTATGACTGAGCAATGGGTTCAACCTTTAATGCGTCACTACAACATTTCTAATGAGGTACCTCCTTAAAACACCTTATATTAAATTATGTTGTATATGTGAACTTGCAGCTTCAAGTTTCTTCTTTCAGATGCTTTGGGGCCATCAAAACCCCAACGTGTTAGAGTCTGAAGATGACTCTTAAAGGATATGTATTTACTAAATGATGCTACAGAAAGCTTTCTGATAGCTTAAGATTTACGTGATATAAAATGTTAGACTGCTTCATTCTTTGTATCAGCAAGACTTGGAAAGTTAATGAATATCAAGTGAAATAAAAGCTGGTGAATGCTAGCCATGATATTACTGACTAGTGTTAGGTGATCTTACAAGAATAATCAGGAATATGAGAGTAAATGAGGACTTTTTCCTCAGACTTCGGCAGAAATCAGTTGTTTGAATTTGTAGTGTAAAAGATACAGATGAAGCTTACAGTGAAACTGAACTTGAGCCCTAAATTAGGATTGTGGCTTGTCAGAAAGCATTATAACAGAGTGATTCACCAGCTACCTCTGCTGCATATGTAACTGACTGAGTCAGTTTAATTTATTCTTCAGGTATTAGAATGCTATTAACTTTTTTGAAGCAAGCCGCAGACTGGGTCCGTGGAGTGCTATATGTAACTGGCTTGACAGCCACATATGCCATTTCAGCCGCAAGTATGAGAAACTTCTTTTTATGTGTAGAATATAAAGGTATGAGAATTATGTATGTATGAGGATTACTTCCTGTATTCTGGAAGTTCCCATTTCTCTGTCTTTTCAGGAAAAGAACAAAGAGTAGAGAGCATATAATATATACAGGAGTGTTTGTGTAAGGCTTGCTGTTATTTTTACTTTGTTGTACCATAAGAATTGTTCAGACAGTATTTGGGATAATAGAGATACCTGTAACTTTAATACCCATTTTTTTCATGGAAATGCAGAATATAGGTATTAAGCTAATTCAGTGTGTGCGGTGAAATACCTTTTTTTTTTTTTTTTTTTTTTTTTTTTTTTTTTTTTTTTTTTTTTTTAGAAGGAATCTAAATAGACATTTTTAGAAAAACAAATATTGTTTATTTGGCAAATGAAAAAATGTGATAACATTTTTGGACTATTCTGTAGACCGTAGAGGTCTACTGTAAGGTGCTGCACAATATCTTGGGATTCTCAGGTTTATATAATTGTATGTGATGTAGGATGCTGCAATCTACCTTCAGCTAGCCTTACTTTAAAATATTTCATATGCTGCTCCACTGCAGTATTTCTTTGAGTAGCTCAAAAGTCTAAACACAATATTGTACTTCCTCTTGGTAATAAAGTGCTGTAATTAAAGCTCATTAAAGATACTAAAGATAAAGTTGAGATATTGAATTTTATCTGAATATATGCCAATTAAAATTGGTATATATGAACTGCCCATCATATATCTGTGTATAATATCAATATAGACATTTATTATCTTTGCAGTAGCTTAAAGTACATAGCAAACAGGTCTGTTCATTGCCTGATGACTGACCAGATCAGTGAAAGTTGCTGGAAGTTCCATTTTGCTCACTGGAAACTGCAGCAGAGTAAGAAGTCTTTAGTAGTTAAGTCTTTTCCACTCGTATTTTAAAGATCAATATTTTCAAACTCAAAATTCACACATCTATTTGGGAGGTATCTGCGTGGTTTTAGACAGGCAGAGGCAAATAAACTCTTTCTGTGCTCTTGGTCTATTGGCAAACTGGGAGCAGTGTAGCTGTTAATATGGCTTGGAGCCTGAATGAACGTACCTGATTTGGAGCTGGATAGTGCCTGCTCAGTTCCCTGTGTCCCCCTGCAAAGGGTAAAGAAGGTGTAACCCTGCCTGCTTGTCTCCAGGCCTGGCCATCTTCAGAGGGTGTTGGTGTCCCTGGGAGTGGGCCAGGAGCAGGGAGCGTTTGTGTTTGAAGTCTGATTAATTGGGAGATTCTCGAGTGAGACCCCTTTGGGGAAAAAGCATATTTAAAAAATGGATTGACGCTGGTTTTGATCACACATTAATAATAATTAATAATCGCTTGGCCATCCTGATGGTGCTCTCGATTTGGCGTACTTCCCAGGCAATGTACGTTACCTTTTACACTCTTCAAATGTAACCTGAATTTCAGCATCTGGAAAATGTTTGGAATAAAAAGGAAAGCCATTCTCTTTGTATAGTTGAAAAACCAGCTGAGGTCAACTAAGCAAAGAATACTGTTAATTGAGGGCTTCCTGCCTGAGCTGGTTAGCTGGAGGGATGGAGAGCTGGCATAGATCTGTTAAGCACTGGGACTTAATGGAGCAGAGTCTGGGCTTGAGCTGTCTGTGTAGCTGCTGGCCGTCATACACGGCATAGCGCAGGAGGGACCTGGTAGAGCAGCTTTGCAAGCATGAGCGTTTCAGTGGTAAGACAAGGCAGAACAGAGTGGAAGCGGCATAGGTGTCTAGGCTTAGTGAGAGGATGATGGCAAAGGCAGAAGTCTGATCTTGTGTAGTTAGATTTATTGCCGTAACCTAGCTAAGATTTTTGGGATGGGCACTGTGGTGTGTCTGGCTGTCCTTGTTACTGCTACAAACAGGTGAGCATGTGACTATGATCTCTTTTCCACAATAATAAAGAGTAGTAAAGGGAAGGAGACTTTAACTGCAGAGCATAATTGTTGTAGCCAAAAGGGAGACATTGCTGTGGGCCTGGAGAAATATCACTGAACTTGTTCTCATTGGTATAATTAAATGCAGAAGGACTAACTTCAACAATTTGATAGGCCTGTCATTTTTAATTGGGGAGCTCCAGTTTCTCTGAAAGGACTAGAGTGAAACCTTTAGCACTTTCCTTTGTACTGTCAGAGGAAAGAGGTACATAGCTCCTGGGAGTCAGCAGGATTCATTTCTGTGCTATGTGTATGTATTAGTAGTGGAACACAGATTTCTTGTTGTAAGGATTGTCAGTGGAAAGGTGAGAAGTAGCAGTGATCTGGTTTAGTGATGGTTAAGTACAACTACCCTGATAGGTGGGATGGTGTACATAGAGTTGAAAAGCTTATGACACGTAGCAGGGCTTCTCATTTTTATTAAGAGAAGGGTAAAGACTTGGAAGGGCAAATGTAGGAGTGCTATGCGCATGTTCATAGGAATATTGGTGTGTTGCTCAGAAATGTTTTCTCATTTTCAAATTCCAGTGACCTGTTTTCTGGAAGGCCTTAAGTCACTTGTCAAAGAATAACTCTATGGAATCTTCTGTAGCTGAATATAAATTTTGAAATTAACATAGGTGAAATGATGAAATAGGAAAATCCTGTTACTGTATCGTATTTAGGGAGAAGGTTAATGAATTGATATTAAATGCCTTCATGTCTAGGGCCGGGAGTCTACACTGCTAACAATTTGAGAGCTGGCTTTAGGTCTTTAGGAAACCCTGGAAAAGCCTGGCAAAAGGCATGTAGGCGTGGCTAGTTAGCTATTATGTCAGAAAATTTTTTTCTTAAGTTAGTTTGGCCCTGGGTGACTGCCATAGCTGTTTTTTCCCAAACAAATTCTTCATGTGTTTTTGATATAAACTTAACTGTGTGCCTTTTGATCTTCAAACATTTGCTTTTTGCAGCTATGCGTTTTGCTTGTTATATGTGTTAATACTTTCAGACTAGGAATTTTTGGGGGTATTCATTCCTGAATAAGTTCTAATGAAACTCTGAATTGCTTTTAGAAACAGATTTAACTGCCGTCTTGCATGGTTTTCTTGACCATACTTTTTTTTTTTATCACATAATTGATTTCTACAAACCTTTACTCGGATTTTTTAATGCCTAGTGATGCATTGATGAATGAATGTTAGAAAGATTCTTGATTTCCATCCCCCACTCCAACTCCTGCTTCAGCTATCTTAACATGTGAGCCTCATAATGTGTAAGCCAGCCTCAACTTGGATTTACTTTTTCAACTTTGTAAAGAGATAAAAATTGATTATATACTTTCTGTTTCTGTCACATAAAGTATTACTAAAAATTACTGCGTTTCTAATATTTATATGTAAGATTCTTATAATGGATAATTCTTAAAACCTGCTGCGTGTTAACCTCTTAAAACCGTGTTTCCTGTGTTCTTAGAAAGGCTCTGTTTCTGCCAACACTTATTTTTGGAATAGTTGCACTGCTTGCCATATTTTAAGCAGTTTAAAGCCTTTGAGTCTTAAGTGAGATTAAGAGTTACCTTTACCATAATGCTATTTTATTCAAAGTGAAACAGCGATAACTTATTGTTTCATAGCAAGAGATAATAAAGGGCATTAAGTGAAACTAATGTATGTGTTAAACTTCAGATTTTGAAATAGCAATTTTTATTCCTTCCTTGTAAAAAAGATGGTGTAAAATGCTAGTATTGAAAGTGGGTTTTTTTTTTCAGAGATTATCTTTAAAGGACCATGTGTTGAGCTGTGTTTTGTGGTGTGGTTGGTTTGGTTGGGGTTTTTTTGGTGGTGGTTTTTTTTTTGTTGGTTTTTTTTTTTTAATATATTGATATACCTGAGCTTTCCTATCCAAATAGTGACACAAGAACCAACTGGAACTTTTCTAGTGCTTACATTGGGACCTTAATATTCCCACCTGTGGTTTGTGTCTGCATCTGAAGATTTCTAGCAAAATCTGTTACAGTTTCCAGAATGGAACTTGGAAACCTCTTTGTAGTCTTCTAAGAGAGCTCTTAAGTGTCATGTTGGTGATGAAGTGGGGAGATTGAATACCACTGTTCTGTGTTTGGCCTGTAGTGTTCCTCTTGTTTTCTGAAGGTGTTTGGTGTGTATTCCTTTTGATATTACATGAAAATAAACTACTACTGTATTTGATTAACAAAAAAAGTTCATTATCGCATTGTATATAAATAAAAGCTTCTGCTTTAAGCAACCAGTCACTCAGTCTACATACTGTGCTTCAGATAAATGCATTTTGTGCCAAGATGGAGTTACCTTTTCCAGCTGAAATTCTACTTTAATTAGATTCTATTAGAGGATCTTGGGAAGGGATTTTTTGTTTTGTTTTTTTTTCATGTAGCTCAGTGTCTTTAGTATCTTAGCAATTATTTTATAGGCTGTACTGCAGAATTGTTTGTGACAACCATTGAGCAATTCAGTGTTTTGAGGAAGTCAGCAAAGGTCAAAATAAATAGTTGCCAGCAGCACCGCTTCAAAGGAAGTTCCTGTTCAATCTTGGTTTTGTATAGTATTAACCTTTTGCTAGGCAGCTAGGTCTTCCTTTAAGGTGCATCTACATTTTCTGAGTTGGGCTAGGGGAGGAATTGAGCTCTGTTGTGAATCACTGCAGGTCAAAGCCTCTTACATTTTCAGTTTCAGAAGGATGGTGGGGAGTTCATTAGAAAATAACTCCATGGGCTGCTGTTCTTTCCTCTCTAGTGATCAGTGAATCACTAGAGAAGAAAGTGAACACTGGTCAAGAAGTAGCAGCAGATTATGATCAGCCCCAGTTAGCCTCCTCATTCCCAGACCCACAGTTTTCCCCGACTGTCCATTCAGAGCTCCATTGTGTTCTAGTAGCACCTCTCACTTTTCCTCCAGGACCCCTCTCAAATCCTAGGATTGTCCTGGCACTGGGATAGGTGTAGGGGTGACCTGAAGAGAAAGCGAGGAACGAGAGAAGCTGACAGCATGAGGCCTTTAATGTAAGATGTTCAGGAGCTGGTGTAGATTCATGGACATAAATACTATTTTCCTCACACTGGCAAATGCTAGAGGATCTTTTGCTTTCATATAGATGAAAAATGTGGTGCCCTCGCTTTTCTGTCCTGTCCGTGTGGGATTAATGAAGGTGAGCAGTGGGTGGTCTGGAGAGTTTACATTGATGTACTGTTCCAGTGTCTGTCGGTAAAGTAGTTGACTGTTTCTATATTTATTTTTCTACAGTTTCTGTGCCATTATTAGCTTCTCAAGATGTTTTAAAATAAGCTTTTATTTCCATTTATTTTTGTAATGGGAAGTCTGAGCTGATCCTGGATCCTGTGATATTTCTGTACTGCAAAATTGAGCTCTGTGAGTACAGGTCAGGAATTCCTCTGAGTCTTTCTTTATGGATTAGCACCGTACTTGCATGTTACTACTTCTGTGATATTGTATTGCCGTTGATGCTTTTGTTGCTTCTCACAGCCTTAGGTGTTCTCGAGAAATAAATAATCTCAATGTCACTTCATGCATGTTTTATGTTCTTTTTCTTTCTTGAGTCACAGCACAGGCTTACTGAAAAAAGTATTTTAAAAAGTCAGCTATTGCCTCCTCTTCTCATCATCACAGGTGGCGACAGACAAGGTTGCAGGAAAGCTGAGCTCTACTCTCTCATGGGTGAAGAACACTGTATCGCACACCGTCAGTCAAATGGCCAGTCAGGTGGCAAGTCCATCTGCCTCATTACACACTACTTCCTCCTCTACCACTCTGTCTACACCTGCATTATCACCATCCTCACCAACACAGCTGAGTCCAGACGACTTGGAGTTACTCGCTAAACTTGAGGAACAGAACAGGTGAATGGAAAACTTTTTAGTCTTCAAAGTATAGTAATGAGAGTCAAATTGGTTTATTGCAATTTCAGCATAGAGGCTGTTAAAACTGGGTTAGGTGAAACTTCATGGAAAAACAACATTTCAATTTCAAGACCTCAGGGTTTAAGAACTTGTGTTCTTGTGCTATGTTTTTAGAAGTTGGTTTTTTTGGGTTTTTTTGTGGAACTCTAGAAGATGTTTTTCTCTCCTAGTTTCACAGGAGTGTTTATAGCTGCCTCTAATCCTAAGAATTTACACTGGAGCCATGTGATTTTTCAGTATCCAGTTTCCTAGAATTCTTTAGGTTGGAAAAGACCTTTAAGATTGAGTCCAACCTTATTTAAAGTAGACTATCTAAGGGATGAAACTTTCATATAATCTTTTCACCACCTTAGACCGAAACTGTAGTTTTTATTAGCTTTTTGAAATAGTAAAGATTTCTGAATTCCATTTTCTCTATTTTTTTCCTCTTTTACCCTGTTCTTGCTTTCCACTATATAACTTACTCTGTTTAGAGATGAAAGAGTGTTCAGCAATCTGTATTTGGAAGAAATAGTAGATGCATCCTGCGTGGCAGATGCATAATGTCTTAAATTGATAAAAAGTAAATTCCTAATCAGTCTTCTGTTCATCCTGGGTTTTTTTGGGTTTTTTTTTTTTGTATCGTAAGGAACTATTTTCTTGGCAGCTTTTCCATAAGTGTATGTTTATCTGCACCATCTACAGTTCAAGATGAAACTTTCAGTTGGATCGGTTGCTCTTGATGTGCACAGTAAGTGCACATTGGCAGTATCACTAAGAAATAAAATTGGACTGTATAACTTCTTAATGCTGAATTTCCAGAACTCATCCTTATTTGTGCTCCTTGAGGCAGGACTTCTAAGTCATCTTGCAAAATTTGGTTATCTTTGACAAGTATGTTTCAGTAGTTCAAGAGAGGTTGAGTGTGAAGGAGCACTTAAGCTCAAAATAGGTTTTAGACTTAGAACATCGCAGGTAGGGTTTTGATATGTACTGAAGATTGCTATCCCTTGTGCTGTAGTGAAGTGCAGTTTGATAGTTCAGCTCAAACTAGCTTCTGTTTCAGCTTCTGCTAGCATGCTGGACTTTCCACTGAGGCAGTTGAGGTACTCAGGAATTTTTTGTTTGTTTGTTTTTTGTTTTTGCCAATTCAGTACTAACTGAAGGCTAGTAACTTTCAGTAGAGGAAAAGAGTAACTGGAAGGAGGAGGGGCTAATACCATTGTGTCACCTGGCATGTCTTCTCTCATGTTCGTGTTCTGCAGCCTAATAGCAATATAACTTACAGGGAGTTTTTTGTATTTGTCTAGTTCTTAAGTAAGAATGGAAGGCAGCTTCTAAACCACCTCATCCTGTTCTCCTTGTGTTTTATGGGATTGTCCCTCCTTTGAAGATAAACTATGTAATTTTTGCAAATGAAAATTTATCAAAAGAAGAAAAAAAGACTGCTTTTAAGAAACCTAATTTGTATTTAATCTGAGGTGCTCAACTCTGTTCACAACTGAGTGACTAACCTTTATTTGAAAAGCAGTAATATCTGGTCTTTTGGACTGCTTGTCCGTGTTGGAGCGTAGTATCTTTATCTAGAGTCACGTCATTAAGCCCCACAGTTAGACTAGTTTGCATGTTGAAAGAAGAATGTGAGCTTGAGCTTGCTAGCCTTTCTTTAAGTCAGCCTTCTTCATTTAGTAAATAAGCTAGCAAATAGTGTCTGCTTTTATTTAATTTTAGGCACACCTGTTGTTCAGTCCCACAGTAGTCTTCTGTGTGAATTCTGATTAGAGGCTATCCTATCAAGTGTACCTTTTCTTGTGAGGTACTACACTTTAATACAGAAATTTGATGCTCTTGTTATGCTGAGTGCACTGTAGTTTCAGAACAGGTTGCATTTTAGCACAGTGGCGCTTTGTTGACAAGGAATTGTACTCTGAACACAGGGAGCTATTCTTGTTTCTGCTTGCTGGAGGAATTGCTGGTGATGGGTATTTTTAAGGTTTCATGTTCGTTGGTGGCTTTTATGTCAATAAGAAGAATATGAATTAGTTAAACAGCTAGAAATTGAAAGAACTCGAATTGGATAAAGCTATGTCTTGTAGCATTCTGTAATCCAATTATACTGAACTTCCCCTCAGTATGATAAGGTAGCCCAGTCCAGAGTCCTGCTGGAGCTGTTTGGCCTTAGTAAATCATTTATAAAAGTTTTAGGTGAAAGAAAGCAGTGACTAAACACCACAGAACTCGCTACTTACTGTAAAAAGAACTTCCTATTTTCAAATCTAAGGACAATGAGTTTATCCAGGTAAGGTCAAATTACAGAAACTTAACTTAAGAAGAAAAGCTGTGAAAACTGAAAGTGGCTAGTTAGCACCTTGTTTTTATAATTGTAATGTTTATTCTGTGCTTGTTTTTTCCTCTGTGATTACTTTGAATTTGATCTTTAGGCGCTGTCTCAGATTGAGAGGAGGAGTTCCAAACTGTGAATTTTTATTATGGATCAGTATAGGCCAGGTTTCTAAACATTAACAATGATTTTGTTTTGTTTTGTTCTTTTTTTTTTTTTTCCTCAAAGCAAGATTTTTCGCATTCACTTGATATAAACTAAATTAAAATTGGTCTTGAAAATTTGTTTGGTTTTTATTTTTTTTTATAAAGACACTGCTATTTAACCCTTTTCTGAACAAAATACAACTACAGAGACTGTAGTTGTTGTCTTCATGAATTACATTACTTTTTTCCCTGATGTCCATAAACACCAGTATGTGAAAGCTGGGAACAGGGGAAACTAGGATAAATATCTCTATAATAGCAGAGAGCCTAAAAATCATAGCTATGCTGAGATTTGTGTACAATATAACTCAGGCTATAATTGATTAAATATCCGAAACCTAACCTGACCTTACTGAAATGCTGGGGGAATGGGGGTTAGCTTTTGTGCGGGTGCATTGAGAAACTATTTACCAGATCACTCTGATTTACAGATGTTGAAATTGTTGGAAGTTGAGCACAACGAAAGCACAGATGAAACTTTTGATATAGCAAAACACTTTTTCAAGTTACTGTAAATTCTTGTTCTTACTTAACACGTGGTCTAAAAAATGTCCCCCTGCTATGGGGCTCAATATTAGTGGAGGATAAACAAAACGCCTCTTTGCTCAGAATCCCCAGTTCCTTGCAAAATTGATGGCCATAGCAAGCGCTAACAGGGAGGTCTCTTCAGCAGCTTGTCCAGCACTTGGCATATCTGTATATATATCTTGCTCCCTGATAACCCCAGTTGTTCTCACATCTGACTTCAGGCTTCAATTACACATGCATTAGCTATACTATTTATATATATATATATATACTGTTAAACTATATTACACTGTTGCCTGGTCCTCATTCTTTAGGTCTGAGATTTTTGCCATCCATTTATAAAACACCATGTTGATTTGTGAACAGTTGTCAGCAAATGTCAGATGTTTTAAAATTGCTCCAGGTTTTAATTATTCTGCCTGTATTTACGCTGTCAATTAAAAAGAAAAAGTGTAATCAGGTAGACTTTTAGGAGGTTAATTTTTTTCTTTTCTTTAAAATGACTGTCTCTTTTGCATACGTTGACATTTGATACTATCATTGAGGATATTTAACTTTTCCTGTGTCAGTCTGATGCACAACAGCTGTGGCGTTTAGTTGCCAGTAAAATCAAAGCCCTCTTGCTGCTACTTATGCCTCAAAACAAAACATTTTCTCTGTAGAGCTATTAATCTCCAATTGACGAATGTGTAAAAGGGCATTGGACTTGCATTGCTTTTGTACTTTCTCTAATTTGATATCTTCATGTATTAAGATCTAGTTCATGAGACTATAAAATGCTTGTACTGAAGTCTCACTTCTTGTAGCGTTGTTGATATATGATGTGAGATTTTTATCTTTACCTTTGCGTGCATTCTTTGTAGAGAGGCTGGAAGAACTGACTTGTAAAGCAATTAATAGTGTGGTCCTGTGATTAGAAGAACTTGGATTTGTTTTTTTGTATGCCTTCTTTGCAGACTCTTGGAAACAGATAGTAAATCCTTGCGATCAGTAAATGGGTCAAGAAGAAATAGTGGATCTTCTCTTGTATCTAGTTCATCAGCTTCTAGCAATCTCAGCCATCTTGAAGAAGACTCATGGATCCTGTGGGGGAGGATTGTGAATGAATGGGAAGATGTACGGAAAAAGAAAGAAAAGCAAGTTAAGGTAGTAGCTGGACACTGTTTTTTAGGATATATTTGTGATGTGATATGTGATACAAGTGATACTGTTTTGTCTTCCTGTTGACCTTATTTATTTCTTTTTAAATAAATATGTAATACAAGCTTCCAGTTGAATCTGCTTCTATCCCTAAGCCTATGAGCTTCCTCTGTAACTGTTATCAGACCTTGGTAACAGTTTTGCCCAGCAAATGGGAAACTAGATGCATTTACTGTATCTTAAATGCTAAAGCTTTCAGTCTACCTCTAATGAGAGATTCCGACAAACTTACAGAACATTTGCTTCATGTTTCCAGTATGGAATTACTGAAAACGCACTTAAGGGCATCTGATAGCTGGATGCTATGATTGTTTTCCTACTGAGCAACTATCTTTTTTAAGCATTTTTATTAGAAGAACTGATAATTCTACTGTATGAGGCTCTGATAAGTTTTATTTTTTGTGCATGCCAACTTGAGTCCAGGGATGACCTTAAGCAGAAGAACACATAGTTTGTAAATTCTGAGTGGATTGGACAAACTTTGACCAGTGTATGTACAGTCTGGGTTAGCCACGGGCATGTACACAATTGGAATTTAATTACACTTTAAATTCAAGCTAAAAAGTATCTAGAGTGTTTGAACATGTCCATTTTCAGAGGCAGCAAGTACAGCAGTGTGGGATTTTTTGTTTATAGGCAAGTTCTTTATTGACTTTGGTTCTTTATTGACTCTAGTCTGTAGTTTTATGTGCAGAATACAAATTTCAGAGTCTCTTGAGCAGTTTGAAATGTGTATGTATAAATAGGATGCGGAAAGGCAGAACAGTAGGCTAAAGTAAAGTCTCTTTTATGTGAAGCAGTTGTGAAGAGAGAACATGACTTGAGAGAGAAAACAAGGGGAGAAAATTATTTCAAGACTTCCTGCTTGCATAGGGAAAACAGTATTTAGAAAGGTATTCCCAAAAGGCCATGGAAAGAAGGCCACATGAACCTGGCTAGAGAAAGCAGAAGTGAGATGGTAATAAGTAGATATGGCTAGATGGAGTTAATTTGCGAGTATCCCTTGACTAACTTCAGTAAATATTCAATTATATTGCTAGAGAGTTTTCCTTTGGTTACATAATTCTCAATTTTTTGTTTGTTTGTTTTTGTTTTGTTTGTTGAAAGTCAGCCTAAACTGTGCCATTCTGCATTTACGATGGAATACCCGAACATCCATGCCTATTTCCTGATTGTGCCAGTAGATATGACTTGGGCAGCATAGGTATCTTCTTGTTTTGGCTGTAAAAGCTGGTCTTAAGTTATTAGATATTTGGTAAGTTTTTAAAGTTTTAGACATAGGTGCATATCCCTTCCTGTGTAGTTGATGTGTTCCATCCTTGTGTCTTTGATCCACTTCAGAACTCGCTCTGTGTTTATGGAGGGATTCTGAAGGATGACTTTGTCCTGCTTTTCAGTGTGCATAATACTGTGTAGAATAGCACCTTTGTAAAGCACATTTTAGTGCTGCTTAGTAGGTGTGTTTTTTCAGCTGTTCCTTTAGGATTCTTGGAGGGATTAACCCGGTTATTTTATCGAGCAGATGCAGCGTAATTTAAAGCAAGAAGCCACTTACTAATGCTTTGTTATTGTACGTTTAGGATGACTGATCTGCAATCTGCTAGTGCATTGTTAACAAATGATAGCTAGAGAGAGCTGTGGAAAGCTGATGTGTTAGAGTTGTCTTAGAGTTGGAAATCTTCTAGGAAATAACAGGATGTTGTAGTTGTGTCGTAGATGGGACAAATAGTTAGAGTGGCATTACTAGGATGGTTGTGAAGAAGACTGGAGATCATAGAGACATTAGAAAACTGAGATCAGTGATGCAGCACTCCTGCAGTAGAGTTCAAACTTAACAAAAACAAAATGTGAAAGCAGGCGTCTCTTAAAAAGTTACCACTGTTGTATTAATTAATCTTAGTTTGGAGAAGTGGGAGAAATATTTGGAACAAACAGGAAAAAGAGGAAGCTTTGCAGAACAGGAGATTACTGTGGCTTCAGAGTAAATACTAGCGAAAGAAACTATACTTTAGGAGACAGATACTTGATAAGTTATTAGGGTAAAAAAAATTAAAGGAACCCACTTGTCTTCAAGAGACCATCTTCTAGGTCAGACTGATCCTAGTTGCTGAAGCTACCACTAAGGCGCTCTGTAAACTTCCCAAATTATACTGTTTTCTCAGTTTTCAGATCAAGCAACAAGAGTACTTTCTGCTTGTGCTTTCTGAAAAGACAAGTACCAGGTTCTTAGATGTCTTGTTGGAAAAGTCAAATTGTGTAATACCTAGCTGATTTAGCTGATTTCCACACACCCCCCCCCCCCCCCCC
>WHYT01017071.1:44156-68435 GCA_009806455.1 Tetrax tetrax | reverse complement strand
TGAGAACTTGGAAATACTGGCACACTGGAGAAATTAGACACAACTTGTCAAGTTTGTCAAATGACTTCTCATAGTACTACTGTGCAGTTGGCTGTGCTACAGTTAGTTCCACTTTTTATCATTTACCTGTCTTGGAAATAATTTTTAATTGCTGATTTCTTCTATCTTGATCACTATGAATATAATTAAGGGTGTTATCTTTAGTGATCTTCTGCAAAATATAAAATAACTGTATTAAATTCTGGCTCATGGGAGTTCTTGTTTAAAATTACTCTGAATATTCCCTTCTTGAAGTAGCTTACTGTGAATAGGGGGTTACTTTCATTAGCTAATTTAGCCACTAAAAATGATTCTGACTCTCCTTGCTTTTGTTAACTGACATCTATCAGTCAAAATTGAGGTTTACACATTACAGAATCATAGAATGGTTAGGGTTGGAAGGGACCTTCAAAGGTCATCCAGTCCAACCCCCCTGCAAGAAGCAGGGGCATCCCTGACTAGATCAGGTTGCTCAGAGCCTCATCCAGCCTGGCCTTGAACGTTTCTAGGGATGGGGCATCCACCACCTCTCTGGGCAACCTGTGTCAGTGTTGTACCACCCTTAGTGTAAAAAATTTTTATCTAATCTAAATCTACCTCTTTCTATTTTGAAACATAAACTATATGATTGGTTTGTGACATGATGTAAGCATTCTCTGAAGTTGTGAGGAGCTTTAATGTGTTGAAGTGTTTTGTTCTCTGGACTTGTGTATATATTTTCAGGAAATAGAAATTAATTTGTCTTTTCGTGCTTTAGGAGCTTGTTCGAAAAGGGATACCTCATCATTTCCGAGCAATTGTTTGGCAACTCTTATGCAGTGCTCAAAGCATGCCAATTAAGGATCAATATTCAGAGCTTTTGAAAATGACATCTCCATGTGAGAAATTAATAAGAAGGGACATTGCTAGAACATACCCTGAACATGATTTTTTTAAAGAAAAAGACAGCCTTGGACAGGAGGTCTTGTTCAATGTAATGAAGGTAAGTCAGTATTTCAGCCCTTGAAAATACATTAGCAAGAATGTGCGCACAAGTTTGCAAAATAATTTGCCTTGTATATACTGAACTTCAAATAATTTAATGCATTCAGATTTTTTAAACTTACTCCACCTGACACGAATAGTTTAACAAATTACATTCCAATTTCAAAGACAGCTTTAAAATATGATATTCCTTTAGTTAATGGTTTTTACTTTATAAGAAATTTTTAAAACTTAATAAGCTTACATTAAAGCAAAGTCACATGCTAACTGCTGATAGAATAATGGAATAAAGCGTGCCATGAAGTAAAGTAAACGATGTTGATCAAGACAGAACATCATACATCAGAACTAGCATTCAGTTTTCCTGTGTTTCTGAACCTGCAAGTGGTAGCAGCAAGTAACAGTACAGTTGTGCCGTTGTTACAGTGCCCAAGCACAAAATGAGTGCCATAAAACCAAGTTTGCATTACTATGTCTTCCTTGTACTAGAGCTTAAATTTGCAGAGACATACTTTTCCATACAACATAGTTTCATAGAAAAGTTGACAGGTTTCCAAATCACAGTAACTTCCATAATCTAAAACGAAGATGCAACGTGCATGGACATCACTGCATCTCCTCCATCTCTAAATAAAACTGCAGCATGTAATTTTTCTGAAAAGAATGGTTGTTTCTTTGTCTAGTCTATCTCCTGTAAAAGTAGCAACCTTGTGCAGTTTGAATGCTAACTGTCTCTGTTAGCTTTTGGCAAATTCCTGTAGTTGAAAACTGCATATATCTTTTAAGTTACGCCTTAGTTTTAGCTTTGTAGGCTATCAGAGAGCAGAGTTCATACCCCTTTGTAGCAGCAGGTAGCAAATCAAATATCTGACTAAAACTTTTGAACTGAATGTCTTTCCTCACTGGATTTGGGAGAGAAATCGTAAGTTATTAGCAAAATAACAGCATGAACTATGATTACTTTTTATTGATAATGAGGTTTTAATTGTTGAGAGTCTTAAAATTTTATTTCCCAGGCTTATTCTTTGGTGGATCGTGAGGTTGGATACTGTCAAGGAAGTGCTTTTATAGTTGGATTACTGCTTATGCAGGTAAACATGATATTAAAAATATATGAACCTTTAAAATCTCTGCTAGAATGCATAATATATCATGGTGGTTTACTGGGAATTTTTGTAATGGTTTTTCTTCGTCATTTTATTACAATGGAGTTGTCAAGGGCAGCTATTTACTCTGCAAATGAAATGAAATTTATTCTCTGTCATTCTGTTTGCCAAGAAGATGCTGTCTTTGAGTGGGAGAATACATTTATTTCTCAGAACTAAGGTAAGATTTGCAGACGTACAAGCTATTTTGGTGAATGTTGTTTCAACTATTAACGAACTTCTCATTTCAGTTCTATTACACTGAATCTCCTCAGAGTTCAAATGGAACTTCACAGTTGATTTGATAATCTTAAAGCATGATTATCACTACCTTTTGTTTTATGACAAAGTAGGCTATATTATGAGAAACTTACAGAATCTCTATTTCAGTGTAGAAATCACTTGATAGAATTGAATATATACAGAAGTTCATTACAGTCATTGGTTATAAATCCTGTAAAATGAAAAACAACAAGCAACTCAAAACCAAAAAAAAAAAAACCTACCACACACACACAAAAAACCCAACCCTAAACCCTCCCAGGCACTAACTCTGAGATATCCTTACAATTGTCCAGAGGTTTTACTGTGCTTTTTTATTTTTAATTACAGATGCCAGAAGAAGAGGCATTTTGTGTGTTTGTTAAATTAATGCAAGATTACAGACTACGAGAACTCTTTAAACCAAGCATGGCTGAACTGGGCCTTTGTATGTACCAGTTTGAATGCATGATACAGGTATGTACAGAATCTATCAGATTTTCTCTTCAGTAGCTATTAAGGAGGAACTTGAGAATTACAGTTCAAGAGCAGGGATGTCTGTTGGCTAATAGGCTGTTCTTTTGACAGTACCTAGTTTCAGAACTTCAGAAGTAAATGCACATGGCTGTGCGGTCTGCTTCTTTAACCTTTGGCAGACAGTGACTGGCCTTAAACATTGAAGCGTGAGGATTGTATTGCAGTAGTTTAAGCATATGAATGTCTTATTCTGTTTGGATTGAAAACTCTGAAAGTCAATGTCTTCATAGTCAGTTTGTAGCTATTTTTAAAGGTGTAAACCGGGAGGTATCCTCATATGTAGAATTAAAACTGTGTTCAGATTTGGGACACAGAAAACTTTTTTTTCTTCCTGGTCAGGCTGATAGAGACAAATAAACTTGTGTTTCGTGATCCAGTTCCTAACGTGATGATCAGGGTGGGCTGTTAGGTGGTGGATAAGACATTCTCTGGCCATGCCCTAGATCTTTCCGGCTGTCTCTTGTAGCCCACTCTAGATGTGACTTAGGGATTTACAAGCTTGTGACTCCCCATTAGGGTTAGAAAGTGGTTTTGAAAGCTGTGCTTTGCAGGATAGAAATGTTGTAGGGCATTCTCTACTGGGACTTCTGTTGCATTGTTCTTGATAATGATGACTAATATCTGTTCTAGTCCTGTTACAAAGCTGCTGTCTGTACTAAATATAAATTATTTTGGTTTTATTCAAAATTTGTCAAAAACATGGTCACACTAAAACTACCAGCAGAAGCTTAACATGTATTTTTTTTTATTCTTCTTCTTTTCCAGGAGCATCTTCCAGAGCTTTATGTGCACTTTCAGTCTCAGAGTTTCCACACTTCTATGTATGCATCGTCATGGTTTTTAACTATATTCCTTACAACTTTTCCACTACCAATTGCAACAAGAATATTTGATATCTTTATGTCTGAGGTAACTACTCAATACTCATATGATCCATTTCAAGAGAAGCTGTTGAAAGCAGTTATTTAGGTAGTGGTATAAATATCATTATGATGGGCAGATCTCAAATACTCTTACTTTTTAGTCCCTACACGTATCAGATTATTTTGTAGGAGAAGCTGTCTGTATATGTAGTTTGTCAAGGAAAAGCAACTAAATCTTTGAATGTAGATACTGTACATGACTTTGTGCCCTTAAGCCTATGGCAGAGTTACCACATCTGTCAGTTCTGGATGCGATGCAATAGCATTGCATACAACAGGGACATCAATTTCTCAGTATTATAGTAAGTTTGGAGTGGAAAGTAATGCTGCTTTCAGGCCAGAGTGAAAGCTCCGTGGGGGTGATGCAGGCCAAGAAGATGGAGTGGTGGCATCTTCTGCTGCCCAGCCGATGAACACTAGCCGAAGAAATTTATGGAATTATTCAGTGTCACTATCTCTAAGACACCTAAGTCATGTTTAGGATTAAAGCTTTGTGTGATTGTAACTGGTAACAAACTAAAGCTTATGGTCAATCTGTGCTCTTTCTGTGCAATCATCTTTTAGAAAATAGTCAAAAGTGGATCCTTTCAGCTTACACTCAAGAATGTCCAGGATAGTATCTATGAGACATTCCCTTGTATCTGTTTACTTTAACTTCATTGTGCCATGTCTGAAATTAAAAAGCCATTCTAAAGAAGTACCTGAGGGGGTTTTATGCTAGATACATTTAAAATTTGTGATAAAGCTCATGTAAGGAACACCTGTCACTAAAGAGTTTTTACCTCAGCGCTAGCCTCTCAGAGGGTAAGGTCTGGCATCAGGATAAATAACCAAACTACTTGTCCTCAGAGCAAAATAAGAAACCCATCACCAATTACTGAGAGATTTTTCTAGTAGCCCTTTTGCTTGTTTGAGAAACTGGGTGAATTTCCTGCATTAGTAAGTAGTAAAATCATTCTGTCCTGTTGACAATGCCATGAATAATTGTTGGATATTTCTTAACTTCTGTTTTCAGGGTTTAGAGATAGTATTTCGAGTAGGTTTAGCGGTACTTCAGATGAACCAAGCAGAGTTACTGCAACTTGACATGGAAGGAATGTTACAGGTAAATTAAGATTATAATAATGATAAGAGATGTCTGGAATGTGTAGTGTGTGTGCATGCACTTCCTTGCAGCTATTAATTATATGTAATCTTGTGCTCTGATTGCTTTTAGCACTTTCAAAAGGTCATTCCACATCAGTTTGACAGTGGTCCAGACAAATTAATCCAAGCATCTTACCAAGTCAAATACAATGCAAAAAAGATGAAAAAGTAGGTATAACATTTTGAGAAAATAGATTATACTGTTGCTAAGAGCTACTGTTTGTTTTTCTTTAAAACTTGTTATTCAATATTTCACTTTGAGTTTTCCATCTTTAAATTTTTTGTTTTATACTATAAACAGTTAAAACTGAAGGTCTGCAAGAAAATTCTTCTAAAGCAGTGTTGGCTATTTTTCTTAAATATAATAAAGCTATATCTCATTTATAAAAGTAACTTTAAAAACTTTTGAAGAAAGCTGCAAATTATGGGGAATTACAGCACTTCTGTAAACAGGATCTGAATAGGAAAAGCAGGGAGGTGGTTTTTTGTGTGGGGGGGATTGTTTTGGTTTTTGAGGATGAAGTAAGGAAAGGAGGTTAAACTTTGGTCTAAATTCTTAAGACTTTAGTTCTCAGGAACTGGAAAAGTATTCACAGTGCTAAAGAGTGCATGTATGGTCAAGATTAGTGCTATTTAAAATATAAATTGATGAAACTTTGTAATACCATTGATAACTGTAAAATACCTTTCATGTGGTGTTTGAAATCTAAGTATAATACTACTTCCTTTTTTTTTTTTTTTTTTTTTTTTTTTTTTTTTTTTTTTTCCTTAGCATAGTATTTGATCTGGATTTGCTTCTTTGTATCATGTTTTTAGCCAGTTCCATGAGAAAAGGCAGTGGGAGAAATTATGGGCAGGAGTAGTACACAAAGCTTAGTAGAGGGAGCGAGGTATAGCTTTCCTTCTACCTGTCCACTGCTACTCATTTTGCCTTTCAATTTCAGTTTCTAAAGCATTAGTTCTTCAGAAAAATTCAGTGACGTGCACCTGGGAGCACAAAGGTGTTCCAGGATTTTTCAGGCAGTTTGTTGTTGTTGTAACAGGCAGCAAGGCAGTTAGCAGCGTTAGAGCCTGCTGTAACGGCACCGCAAATCAGAAGATTTCTAGGATTCAAAGGACAGCTCTCTGCAGAACAGGGCAGAATAAAATTATTTGAAAGACAACTGTAAATTTAGATTCTTGTATTTTAGTTTATTTCAAATTCTTCCCTGCCCCCACCACCCCACACAAAAAAAAAAACCAAAAACCAAAAACAAACAAACAAACCTACTCAAAAAAAAAAAACCCCATCAACAAACTCAACAACCAAAAGCTGTCGTCTGTCTGGTTTTAGGCCCTGCTTTGAGACCTTGCATAAACCATTTCTGACTTGCTGTCTTCGCTAAGAAGCTCTGCTGTTTTAGGGAGATGGAAAGCCAAACACATTGAGTCTGCCTCTCAGCCTGGCAGAATAAAGCTCTACTGAACTGATATCCATGGCTCTATTCTTAGGGATAGAGATCTCTTCTATCTGAATGCTGACTGCTCAAATTTATAGGAACTGCACTGGTAAAATATGCAATTCAGTACAATTCTTTCTCACTTCTGGGGCATCTGAGGTAAATAATTCTGCGTATAACCTTACAGATTAAATAAATATTATATAATTTAAGAGAAATTATTGGGAGGAGAAGGAAGGAAACCTTGTCTCTATCTCTTCAGCTTGTCCTGGTGCGGGGAGCACTGCTTTGTCCCTTAACCATGAAGGCTGTGTGTGGCTCTGTTTATGAAGAGGCTGTCAAGTCTAATGTGTGGTTAAGCCCTGTGGTTCACCTGTGGACATACTGCTTTCATGTAATGCAATACAGATACTTTCGTATAACACAAGACTATTCTCATCTTTGCTGTATCAAGCTGTTTAAACCAATCTTTTGGGTTAGTAAATTATAAAAAAGGATGTTAAAAAGGTCACTAATTAGTTTTGTATTTATATTGATTTTCATAGATGTGATGAGATAGAAACATTGTTAGCTTGCTTGGCTTTTATCAGACTTAAAATTAATAACTTGAGAAATACAATTCTGAACTGTTTACCTTCTAGAGGTTACGAACTGAAAATAGACTCCTAAAACAGCGCATTGAAACGTTAGAAAAAGTAAGTATGTTGGTGATTAAATCTAATCTGTGTTAATTTATACCTAAATTGATGATGATTTTATAATACGAAATAGTAAGCTATAATTCTGAGATTTCTGTTTTTCCTGCTAATCTATGGTGTTTACTAACAGTGCTTAGCCAAATAGCATGGCAATAACAAAGACATTAGGGTCAGGGCTTGTAAATGCTTAAGGTTGTTATGTGTGGCTCTGTGAATATGGAATCAAACATTTTGACATACCCAACTTTTGTCGTACTGTTTTCTTTCTGAATTAGAAGCATCTGTTCAAAGTCCAGAAGACTACATGAAATAGCGGACTGCTTGGGTGGAAAAGAGGTTATTTTGAGAGAATCCTCTGTTTTGAAAATCTGGAGTTGCTGGGTGTTTTTACGTAGGAGCAAAATGACAGACCTACCAGTGACCAGAGGGAGATGGAGATGAAAGCAGATTACTTCATCGCTAGCCAGTGCAGCTGTAGAGGGCTGTTGCAGCAGCATTCACTTTCAGTACAGGAAGTCTGCTGCTGTTAATTTGTTTTGAATTTTTGTAGCAGTTTTGGGTACATGGGGGAAGAAAATCTTTTAACACATATTCCTCACAGATTTAGCCTGGAATAGAGTTTTGTTAGGCTTCTTTGTAACTGGGTATAACTTTAAAAGTATGCATGATAGCTCTTGTGAGTCGTTAACAGTTGTTCATGTTACACAGGGAATAAAATTGTAAAGATTAAATTTAGAGATATAATTGAAAGAGTCACTTCAGACGCTAAATCTATTACAGTTTCTTGGAAAAACAGTCAATCTATGTCAAATTCAAATTAATTGATTTCTGAATGTAGTTTGGAAAAATGCATGTAATAAGGACATACTGTGAAAGTTCTTTATAAAATTGTATTTTTGGTCACAACTTTGCTTCTAATATTGAAGTGCTGATAAAATTAACTGAAAAGAGCAGACTTTCTAAGAAGCTTGAAGTTGTAGTGAGTCACTTCAATGCTCTTGGCAAATTTATAATAGTAAATATCCCTGTTTTATATTTAACTTGCAGAAGTTTGAAATTTGATTGTTTTTTATTAGGAGGTCCATGATGAACTGCCAGACACTAGTGGTTTTGCAAATTCTGTACTTAGAATTTCAGAATTAACTTTCAGAGTATCCCATTCTGACTGGGATCAGAACATTTCAAAATGGGAAAATACTATCTATTAAGAATTTCTGAAGATCATTATCATCACAGCATCTGAAAAACAGATCATAGTCTGAACAAACACATTCAGTTCTTCTGTTGGAAACTTATTTTTATTTGAAAGTATTTTTCCTCATCCTAACCTGTATGATTTCGTTGTTATTTCCTTAGTGTACCTTAATGACAAACATCTTGGCTTAATTTCTAAGTCATAGCTCTTATAAACCAGTTTGAGCTTTAATTTTAATAGAAGTTCCAAGGACAAAGATGGTCTGTAAATAGTTGTTCTCTGTTGCAGAATCTGCAAAAATTGAGTGCTTTCAAAGGTGACAGAATAGAATTTAATTAAATATTCAACTAGGGGGAGCTGGGAACGTAGTGCTTGTCAGTGTGCATAAATGAAAATTTATTTCTTGCAAAACTTTGGTAAGAGAATCTATGAACTGCTCATGAGTTACTGCAACAGTTCAGTAAAACAAAATATTAGCTGTCATAGTTGAAACTTTCTACTTGTGTCTGTCAGTTTGCACCATTTAACTTTCCTGCTTCATCTTTTTGGAAGCTTTAGTTCTGCATGCATGCCTCAGTGCTTAGTGGAATTTCCTTTGTGCTCAAATTATGCCTCCCTTTCATATTGTGGCTGGACCATAGGCCATGTCTCACATCCATCTATTAGATCGTATCAGATAACGTATCGGTAACTTTTGTTAATTAGGGAAGCAAGCCGTTCAGATAAAAATACTCAGTCTCCTGTAGGTGGATTTTAAGCGTTATGGAGATCTGGCTTTGAGACCTTCTTCTATCAAAGATGGACTGTGTTGAATCTGTTGCAGAAAAGGCTGCTTCCTGGGACTTTCAGGCTGCATTGCCTCAATTTCTATGAAAAGTTTGTTAATTTTGCAAAAAGAGTTTATACAGAAAATGGGTAGAATTTGGGCATTTTCTTTCTGTCAGTTCTTGTCTTTTTTTGTCACTATTATCACCCCTTTGTTTTTTGGTTTCCCTTTTCCTTATTCCTATCTGAATTTTTCCTTTGTAGGAAAGTGCTTCCTTGGCAGATAGATTGATACAGGTATAGTCTTTTACTGTATGACCCTCTTCCTACTCTCAAAAAACCCCCAAACTACTTTAATGCATGCATATTTGCATGCTGTACTCTATCCCTGCCTTGCTGATGTGGAATAAATATAGAGCTAATCTCTTGCTAGAAACTTGTTTAATTTTGTTTACTAAAAACATATAAACCCAATACCCGCACGTTATAATATTTTTCCTAACCTACTGTAATTTTTTTGGTGCAAATTCCGATGACAAATGGATTATATGACACTGTATTAACACTGAAATTCAATATTGCAAACTTAAATCTGCATGTACAACGGAGTAATATTGCATGAAAGGAATTTTACTGAATGGAAGTACACAATTGTGCTTGTTAAACAGATGCTGAATTCTGTAATAAAGTACTGCAGCAGCTGTTTAGTACTACCTTGTCCAAAAATTTCTGCCAATTGTACTCTGTGCTGTTCGCAAAAACAATCTGATGAAATAAGCAGCTAAGCATTAAAAAGGCAGTCTTTCTTGGATTTTTCCTCAATTATGTTAAAAAAAAAAAAAAAATTATGTCCTAAGGGACAAGTGACAAGGGCCCAGGAGGCTGAGGAAAACTACCTTATAAAACGGGAGCTGGCCACCATCAAACAGCAGAGTGATGAGGCCATTACTAAACTGGAGCAAGCTGAGAATACCATCAGGGAGCTCCAACAGCAGCAGCAATGGGTAAGGAGCCTGGCAGCACATCACTTCATCTTTTTCACTCATTTGTGTTTATTTTTCCTCATCATGACATGGTCTCTGTGCTGTCCTTGTAAATGCTTGTTCATTGTGATTTGCGTTCTTAAAATTACCCAAATTGTAGAAAGTGATATTTTGGTCTGTTCTTACTGATGCGACTTACAACTCTGGATAGATGTAAGTTATTAGTTTTTAAAAACCCAAACAAACAACACAACAAAACACAAATTCAAAAACTCAACAACAACAAAAAACCCAACCCAAAGGTCTCCCACCCCCAAAGAAATACTAACAAAAACTACATGCAAAATCTTTTGTAGCTCCTAATGCGAAGAATCCAGCCATTGCAAATTGTGTCTCTCTGAATACTCAGATTTCAGAGTTGATTCATAATGCCTTTACCTAGTTTCTCATTTAAGTCAGTCCGTTCCATGTTAACGTTTCTTCTGTATAGCTGTATTTTTTTCCTAGCATGCTTAAATTTGCTGCTTGCAAAAATAGAAGAGTATTGTCCCTGAGTTAGTAACTACACGATTTTGTTGAAAGGTGCGGGTTTCCGTGCAGATAGAGCAGAAAATAACTTTTAGCGGTTCTATGTAGTACAGCGTACGTGGTTTAGGTACTGTAATGTCAAGACTTCAGACTGTTACTATGACACTTAAGTTACTTTCTCTAACCAACCTAAAAAATGCTCAGTATTTTCCCTGAGAAAGGGAAGGAAGCAGTTTCAGCAGTCTTCACTTGCTGAATAAACTGTGCCCTAGCAGTGTTGATGTGAATATGTCATTTTTGTTTTAAGTGGTATCCAAGTACTTTTCTGAAGCCCTGGGTCTATGAAATTCAACTTCTTAGAACTACAGCATACTACAGCTGCTGACCAGATCCCTTACAGGCATTACAGCAGTTTGTTTTACACATCTTCCACCAAAGCTCTGGAAGTACTTGTATCTTATCTTGGAAGGCAGAGATGAGATTACTGTTAGGCTGAAAAGAAATAATAACATAAATGCAACATTCTAGAAATAGTTTATTATGTCTATTTAATGCATTTCAGTGTAAAAAAAAAAAAATTTAAAATAGTTGCAAGGAGTTATTAATGAGCTATTACTCTGTAATGTGTAATGCTGCTTTTTACTTAACTTTACGTGAAGAAATTATGACTAGGAAGATGGTAATGTTCTAGTGATGCTTTCCAAAATTTTAGATACGTTATCATCTTTCAAGTGAAATAAAATGAGAAGTGTTTATAGACTTGGGTAGCCAACTCTGTTTACTGTCTGGTTACAATAGTACACATGCTTTTGGAATGTGTTTTTGGAGGAATCCATGCTACTTACTGGTACTTAAAAGATATTAAAAGAGACTAAAGTGCTATATTAATCTATTAGGTAATTGATGAGCAATATGACTTTTAAGCTAATGCTTTTAATTATGCTGAGGACTTTATTAAAGTAGCAATGATGGGGAAGCCTGGCAGGGTGGTTAGGCCTGGGAACTGGTCCTGAGCAAAACTATAGATAACAGTTGATTGCAAAACTGGCTGGACTGGAGCCGTGAGGGCAGAAGACTGGACAGGTACTGCAGGAGTGGAGAGTAAGTAAAATGTGAGAATGGGTGGTTAATTTAAGAGCCACACTTCCTACACTTCATGCTTGCAGCCCTGTTTTCCTCCAGTTAAACGTGAACATGACTGTAGGAAATAGTCTGACTGTGTGGAACTGAGACTGTAAATCCATGTGGTTATAGAGGGACTTGTGCCTAGTAGCTGACTAATCTTGAAGCGTAAGGAAGAGTGCTGTGGTTTTGAGGACCATCTGAATTAACTTAGTGTGGTGAAAGTGTTAAGATGGTTTAAATTAGTAGTTCCTTAGATTCTGCTGCATTAGTAGGATTTGTAATTGAAGAGGCTTTTAATTTTGTTTCTGAGCATGGAAGTAGAAGCAAGGAATGTGAACAGCTGTGTGTGCACGTAGGGCATCGCTTAGTGGGCATCCATAAATTTGTTTTGAATTTTGGCATTTCACTTTGATCACACCAATAAATCTTTTTGCCGCTTCCTAGTGCCAGTAGCTTTGCTCTTGGGAATACTCCTTTTCAGTATTGTCTTATGAATATTTGCTTTAATGTTCTTTTTTCTCCAGTTTTGTTTGATTAGCAAAAATGATTTCACAGTGAACTTATAAATGGCTGTATAGTTTATCTGCACCTATTTAGAGGTACAGCATCTATCCTACATGTTTTATAATCTACATCTTTTGCAATCTGGAGTTGTCTATTTTAGCAGGATAGAAACTGTAAAGTTCAGGTATGAATTTCTGAACAGGAACGTATGAAAAGAGCTGCCTAAGGATACTTGCAGTTGCCTGTTCTGCACAACAGTAGGGATTTGGAAAGAAAAAAAAAGACAACTAGACAACTAAACACAACTCACTTTTACTTCTAAATTGTGAGGCAGGAGAAATGAGTAGAGTTTTTTGTTGGTAGCAAAAATATTATCAAAATCATAGTATTTCTAAGAAGGCTAACATATCCTTTGTAAAAAGATTATGCATTTGTATTTAAGTATTATTTAGGGTTTATTCTATCTGTTCTATGAGCTTTGAGAGCACAAGTTGGACGGCTTAAAGGTAAGTATTGAAGGTGCCTACAGGACGTGTGTGCGCGTATGAAGGAATTCTCCACTGCAGTACTTCTTTGTAAGGCTGAATACAGAGATGGGTAGAGGAGTATTCTTTTGACTGAAGTCCAGCACCTGAAGTTATATGCAACTTTTTTCCTGTGCTGAAGTGTTTATAGGGAGATTTTAGTTCAACCAGAATGACTTTGTAATGAAGTGTTGAGGCTACTTAGAGAGGATCTTCTTACCATTGTTTCTTAGTGACAGGAAAGGAAGTTCTGTAGTACTTTTCCCACGTGACCTGAAAATAGTACTAATGATCATATACTAAATCACATATTAAGTGTCATCAAATGTATTCTACATATTTCTGAATATATTTAAGGTAATTTGGAAGGGGAAAAGGAAGCAGAAAATAATAAAGTTTGAGATGGAAAGTTCACATGGAGACTTCACACTTAATTTTACTTTGGATGCAAACTTTTACATCATAGTAGAGAGCAACTCTGTTAGTGTAAGGTTTTTAAAAACAATGTATAACCTGTACAACTTTTTATATTGATAGCTAGGAAAAAAATAATTGTAAAGGTAACAATATTCTGAAGTGCCCTTGGACTTCAGTGCTTCGGCTACCTAAACATTTGCCTGAATGGTTTTGAAGAGAATGGCACTAATCTGTCTTTGCCATATCTAATCTTTAAATATAGAACCTTGTCAAAGGTTTCCAGATGTGGTGGGTAACCAAAAGATTAAGAGGAAGGTGTTTTCTTCCTCATACTGCTAGTAAATAAAGAACTGTGTAGAGGAAGTTGTGCCTGACTTCAGCAGAATGCAGAAGGCTTTCTTTTGAGGCACACTAAGAGCGATGGTGTTTGAGGGCTTAGGGGTGAGGGTAATCAGCATGTTCTAGCCTACTCCTGGTAATTATGTGCCAAAATTTTTTCTTCTTTTCTTTTTCACCTCTTGTTTCTAAATGAAAAAGGTAGCTTCTGCTACCTCTTAATTATTTCTGCCAGTTAAATACACCTCCAGAACACAAATCTCTGTCTTTCCCAGTGATTACCCAGTTCATCTGAGTGCTTGAAAATTGAATCTGAGAAATGAGAGGCAGTTCAAGCTAAAATTGCTTCACATCTTAATTTTTAAGAAGGCTCTTCAAGTGTATTATGTGAAGATAGAATTTTAGTTGACTAAACATTCAGATGGAGGCATATGCATTTTGTAAGGTAATTTACAACCATGCATTTGGTTATTGTTACACCAGCTCCATAATGCGTAGCTTCTTTTCAGGAACTCATGCTAAAATGACTGATAATTAAGAGCATAATAATTGATATGCGGAGTATGTGCTTGTAAGTGAGTGTTGCAACCTTATGGAAGGCTTAATTTTATTTTACTATATACTTCTTTAATATTGTGTTCTGATTTGGAAGCAGAAAATAAAAATACTGTATTTAGTAAAGTAAATACAGTTACTGCTTAAATGGGTAAACAAAGTTAACTGGGCAGCTGCTAAACAATCTGCTAGCTGCCCTCCAGTACAGAGTACTGGAAAAGCATTCTGTAATTACATGTAATAGCCTGTCATCAGCCAAAATAATATTAGCAATGATAGTGTTGGTCTGAGATGTTACTATTTCTGAGATTTTAAGAAAAATTGTGGGAAAATAAATCCAGTTGTGTGACGCTAAGCAAAGATTTGCTTCCTTCAGAAGTAGATGGCTGTAGAACTACATTTTTAGTGGTTTATATTACAGATATCTTTTCAAGACAGCCAAGAAAAACAGTATTAAAATGTTCTGGCTGGTGCCTGGAAATCTGGATTCACATTGTGGTTTTTGTCACACATTCTAGGGGATAAGATAGATATATAAAAGCAGGGTTTTTGCTAAAGAAGTAAATCTTAAAGTAATTTTGAAACATTGTTTTGGCTATAAACTTGTGTTACCTTTATATACTAAATTACTAAAAATATGTGTTGTGATTTTTTTTTTTTTTTCTCTTTTAAAAAAAACAGCTTTGAACTTGTGAGTAGTTTTTTAAACTTGTTTTATTCTTGACTTTATTTTTTGGCGGTCTGTCAAGACTAGATTTAAAGTTTCTTGTGGCTAAATAGAGAAGTACTCCTAATATATTCCTTAGGCAGGTGAATTCTAAGTACAGACTTAAAGAAGCCATCACTTGTGCCTGAAACTGGATAAGTAACTTCTCTTATACTTTCCATTATTTATTATTTGACAAACAGTTAGGTTTTTGTAGTCCAAAACTACTTAGAGGACACTTAAATATTGTTGCAAAATCAGCAGGTATGCAGCACTTCAAATCTGCTGTTTTCTCTCAGTTTCCTGGAAAGTACAAGAGGACCTCTTACCTGCATTCGTTCTTGTTCCATATGTATCATAAGCAGAATCTGGAACAAGAAATGTAGAGTCCATTTAAGTTCCTGAGTGTATCATCTGATGAACTTGTACAATAGCTAGGGAATAAGAGCTCTTGCCTATTCTCTGCGTCTGGATGTTGTTACCTATACTATTCATGCTCCCGTATCATGTGAAGCGATTGTAGGAATGCATCAGCATTGTCCCCCCGTCCTCTCCTTACACTCCAATCAGGGCTGCCTCCACTGTTTCCTGAGGCAAAGATCCTATGTGGGTTGAAAATAATGAGCTAAATTAGCATTGTATAAGGGAAGATTAATATTCAGTGCACTGTTATCTTTGTGCATTAAGCATTCTGTGTGTGTTCAGCTGCACAGTTAAGTAGGACGAGCGCTTAAACTGATAATCTCAGTGAAGACTGCCTACTTGAGCCATATTTGCCTTTTAATGCTTTGTATGTATTCCCTCCGTTACAGCTCCCTGTAGATAGATCGATAGATAGATATAAAAGAAATACAGTAAATTGTAACACTAAGGTTAGTCTAGATTTTGAATTTGGATTTTACGGTAAGTCATGGTGAAAGGCTTAGTTGGCATGCAAAAGTATAAAAATATATTAAACACTATTTCCTTGACCATGTAGTTATGTGTTGTAAATTGTTGTTTTGTCCTGTTTGCCTTCGGTGCATTAAAGGTCAGGGAATGTCATACCCTAACCAGAAGCATATGGAACTGAAGACTTTCCTGGTAATTTTGTCAACTGTTTTTAGATGCAGAAAACTAAATCGTTTGATGCAAACAAAGTAAGAAGTAGTTATCTCTTTAGTATGATGAATACTCCATGGATTTTAAAGTTGCATTGTTAAATGAATAAAACATCTATGAAGTAGATGTATAGTATAGTATTTATTCTTCACAATATAGTTAATGGCACCAAAGATGTATTAAATTATTTCCCTTGAACTATTTTGAAACTAAAGGAATAAGTTAAATGGGGCTTTTGAATACAAATACTTAGTATGACTTCAGTTGGATATGCTAAACTACAACACTGTTGGAAGGCACAGTTTCCTGAATTTGTGCTTTAGCAAGTGAAAGGATAGATCTCACTTTTAATTCCAGCTAAGCAACAGTCAAGACATAGGTTAATGGTGAATTAACTTACTTGAGCAGAGCTACGGGGGGCGGGGGGAGGGGTTTTCCCTTCCCTGACCTTAAGTTCTGAACTGCTGGTTTATTATTGAGGGAATATGTTTGGGTGTGCAAAGCTGGCTGGAGAATAGTCTTGAAGTAAATCCTATATGGAAAGAACCAAATTTCTTTGTAACTTGGACCTATGCTGCCTGTCTAGAAGGCTATATTGCTATTTGTGCCTGGATTTTTTTCATAAATCCACAGGACTTGCCCTAGAAGAGAGTTTCAGAAGGAATATGTAGTCAAGGATTGGAGTGGAAGAAAGGGGCAAACCAAAGTGAATGTCCATTGAAGCATATATGTCGAGGGAGGTGATTCTCCCCCGCTACTCTGCCCTTGTGAAACTCCACCTGGAGCACTGTGTCCAGTTGTGGAGTCTCCAACATCAGAAGGACATGGACCAGTTGGAAAAGTTCCAGAGAAGGGCCACGAAGATGATCAGAGGGCTGGAGCACCTCTCCTATGAGGACAGGCTGAGAGAGTTGGGGCTGTTCAGCCTGGAGAAGAGGAGGCTCCGGGGAGACCTGATAGCGGCCTTCCAATACCTCAAGGGGGCCTACAGGAAAGATGGGGAGAGGCTGTTCAGTAGGGCCTGTTGTGATAGGATGAGGGGTAATGGGTTTAAATTAGAGGGAGGTAGATTTAGACTGGATATTAGGAAAAAAATTTTCACAATGCGAGTTGTAGAACACTGGCACAGGTTGCCCAGAGAGGTGGTGGATGCCCCATCCCTGGAAACGTTCAAGGCCAGGCTGGATGAGGCTCTGAGCAACCTGATCTGGTCGGAGATGTCCCTGCTCCTTGCCAGGGGGGTTGGACTGGATGACCTTTGAAGGTCCCTTCCAACCCTAACCATTCTATGATTTTAAATCCAAGATTATGGAAGGCTTCACAAAATAATCACAGATCCTTTGAGAATTTTTCAGTTTAGGTAACAATGAGAGAAAAATGTTAATTGTTACTTATTCAGTACTAATAGGGGTCTCAGTTTGGTCTTGCACATTTGCTATGTGGAGGTGCAGTGGTTTGAGAGGCATAGCATTAGGGTTCTTACTGTTGGCAGTCTGGATGGACGTGTTAGTAGACTTGTATAAGGTAAGCACTTCTGTTGATCTTAAGCTAGTATTCCTAATGCTAAGCATCTGAATGTACTTTTCACTCCAAATCTGGCATATAAAACCCCTTTCAAACCATCTGTGCTTCATACTAAACATATTTCTGCAAACTTTGTAGCATAAATGCAGTTCACGATACAGTGAAGACTTTGTGCTACAGCTGGAAAAAGAGCTGGTCCAGGCCAGGCTGAGTGAAGCAGAATCCCATTGTGCCCTGAAGGAGATGCAAGATAAAGTTCTAGAGATGGAAAAGGTAAATCAAACCAGGACCCTCTGTATAAAATAGCACTAGAAAGAGAATACAAATCCCTGTAATTCTTTGCATAACTGTACTCTAGAATCTTCTCTTCTTTGTTTTCATGATTGCAAGATGCTTTTCAAACCTGAAGTTAATAAGCAAAAAAGCTAAGGTCTGTTTGTACTAGGAAAGGTTTGTGAAGAACAAATCACTCTTCTCCTGTTCCTGAAGTGGAAAACTTGGATTCTAGTGGAGTCTTTACAGTAAACATGAATTGTTTCAAAATTATATCCTGGGATAATAGCCGTAGGCTTAAGGTGAGCATTGAGATAATCTGAAACTAAATGGTTTGGGAGAGGAGGAGGAAAGAGTTCAACATTACCATTCCCAGGTCTTGAGTTCTTGAGCGTCTCCCACTTCATTCCATTATAGACAGGGAAAAAATACCTCCACTGTTCAGTATAAAAATCTCTCCTGCTTTTTGGATGCCATCCCAGGTTGTAATTTACTGATGGCAGAGTTCAAGCTGTTACTCAAGCCAACTGTCAAACATTTACCTTTCTTTAAAGAAAATAAAATAGAAAAAAAAAAAAAAAAAAAAAAAAAGAAAAAAAAAAAAGAAAAAACCTAACATTAAGTACGCTTTTTAGATCTTGTTGTATTTGCTCTGTAAATTGTTTCCTCATGGAAATTTTAGAGCTGTATACTCAGGAATGTGGCCAGAACTTACTGGCTAATTAGTCACCCGCTGGAGTCGAGACTTTATTTTAACTGAGGGGCTTGATGGGAGTGTGACAAGCTAGTTGTGTGGTAGTTTTTACTGTATGGAACAGTGGTAAGAGTTCAGGATCTACAATATTTTTCATAGCTCAGAAAGAGACTACTTTACTTAACCTTAATCAGCATGAAGATAGCATATGCTGAAAACTTAAATGTGAAGAAAAAATGCAGCGGTGAGGGAATTCAGTGTACCAGACAAACTCAGATGTACTGTAGTATTTCAGTCTGTCATAGTGAACTTAGGCACCTGAGAAAGTGACTGCAGTTAACGCCCTCAAATTCCTACAAATACAGCCCTTTGCTGCTGTTAGTGATGTGTCATGTCATCTGGGGAAATTCTGCTCAGTAACCTAGGACTTCCACGGTCACACTGACAGCAATGTAAACATTCAGAAACCTACCCTGTCACTTCCTGCATTCACCAATACTTGGATCCTATGATCTGACACACAGAGTTGCTAATAAATGGCTGTTGTGCTAAGTTCTGTTGATGTTAATAATGTACTTTATTCTCAAGAAAACCTGGCAACTGTCATGTTATTACACACCTACAAAAATAGTGGATTTTTATGAAAATTACTACTGAGAAATACAGTAGGAAGTGATGAAGCACAGTTCTCAGTATCTGGTAACCCATGATTTGAGGTAGGGATAGTGGAGTTGGGCAGACTATGTCCTTTTTCTTCCCCTCAATTTTTTTTCCCAGACTTCCATTATTATGCTTTCCTCACTGTTTTACTTTCCTCAGGTCTCTACTGCCATGTGTCTTCCTGTTTTCTGTTTAACTTTCTCAAGTCCTTCTACTTTTTCCTTGTGTTTTTGTAAACATCCATGCACTTTCATCTGTAAGACCTTTTATTGACTAGTTGTTGTTTGTAAATATTAATGGGTTGTTCCTTTGTCAATATTTTTTTTTTCTCCTTTTCAAAGGCAGATTCCCTACTTCCCAAAAAGAAATTTAAATTTATTATATTTACTGTAAGTCTAAATAAAAGCTATAACTCTAAAGGTGCAATTTCAGTTCCTCATTTGCTTTACTTTTATCAACTAGCTGAAAATCAGATTTCTCTCCATATTTTTTGATGATGTGTACAAAATAGCATAAACAATGCTTTGTCAGGGATACTATCTGGGGATCTCTGGAAGTCAGAGTACCTAAATCTACCTTATGGATTTTTTTTCTGTAGTTGGCAGTTAGGGAATGTACGTAAGTATCTTCTATATCCAAGAACTTAGATTTTAATTTTTTTAAGGTATTTTATTTTGCAAGGGATGAGTAGTTTCATTAGTAATAAGAGTTATCATTCCATGTCTATATTCTTGGAGTGGGTCTCGCTAAGCATAATTTTATTCAAATACATATGTAAGAGGATGGTCCTTGTTGCAGAGGAACAGCTCTCTCCCTGATGAGGAAAATGTTGCTAGACTACAAGAAGAACTGATTGCAGTAAAACTAAGAGAAGCAGAAGCTCTGATGGGTCTTAAAGAACTAAAGCAGCAAGTCAAAGATTTGGAGGAGCACTGGCAGGTATGGGTAGCAATACACTTTTAATAACTTATTTTCAATGAATGATGATAAAGCAAAATACTAGGAAAGTTTGAGATCTAGAGTAGAAACTAGTGATTGTGAATCAAGCCACTGAGGTGAGTCTTTGTCATGAGAAACTTAACTTCAAAAGTATGTTAGAAATTGATCCCTAATTGTTACAGAATGCAGAGCACCTGTGCTACCAGATAACCATTCTGGTAGAAAGGAAGTACCTGATCAGTAGTAGTACTACACTAAATGTTAATAAGGGCTAGAAACAGGCAAAACTCTCAGGATACACCTGTATATATATACACACTGGCTTACTGTAGTTGGGAATGACTGTCTTCAGCTTTTTAATTATCTCTTCTTAAAGCTAGTAAGCTTCCACGGGTTTCCAAACAGGAGCACTACAGCAACTTGTCCCCATTTAATTCCGAGACCTCAAATGAAATAAAGGAACACCAAGAAAGATCAGGCGTGATCACAACGGCATGCTATTTTTTTTTAGCGTCATCTGGCTCGTACCACTGGAAGATGGAAAGATCCTCCCAGAAAAAACACAGTGAATGAGCTACAGGATGAGCTGATGACAGTCCGACTGAGAGAGGCAGAAACTCAGGCTGAACTGAAAGAGACCAAACAAAGAATGATGGAGATGGAAACACAGGTATGTTATTGAACTTCAGCATGTGTGAATTGAGCGGAATGCTGGCAAGCTGGTGTCGAATGGTAGATATCTGAGGATGATCTTTACCATCTACAGGTACGACTTTAGTGCCAAAATGCGCTTTTTAAAATCCTGTTAGACTAGGAGGAGAATCTAGTGCATACAGGCCAACTTACTTTAATGTCTCTTCTTTAGTCTTTTCCAAGACTAAACTTTCTGAATTTCTCATTTGGACTAACTGGTAGACTCTGAATGTGTGTGAATCTTAATTTATGAAATCGTAACTGGTGTAACAACAAAAGTAAATTTAAGGTGTTTAAAATTTCACAAACCTAACTGATGATTCTGATAATAGTAATTCTAATTTTTTAAATGTCAGTGTTTTCTTTCTTCTGGTGAAATTGCCTATACTAGATTATGTCTTAGCTCATGAATCTGATTATTAGACTCTCAGCAAGACAGCTGCATTTAGGTTTTTTTTTTTTACCAGAAGCTTTATCTTTTGTGTGCCAGAAGAGAAAAGCATGATTCACCATTGAAACTTGTGCAGAAAAGACAAAAATAACTTGTCTGCCAAGATCTTTTTTTTTTGTGTACCTAGGGAATAAGTTGTTATTAAGCAAACAAATCTGAAATGAAAGTGCACTAAAGTTGATGAGTTGTATTAACTGAATCAATAAGCACAATGTGCTGTTGATAGAGAAGGATTTGTAACAGGCTTTTGAGAAATCTTCTCATGAAATATCTGCTAAATGTAACTGTTATGTAAAGGAGACCTGTGCATCTAAAAGGCTGAACAAAGAATCAAAAACTTGACAAGCTTCAGCAATGCTAGAAACCAGGAAAGCACGTAAGGACGTGCTACTGAAGACAGATGGGTTAACTGCAAGGCACATAGTGGCTTATTTCTGACAAAGGCATCATTTTTTCTACACCAGCTGAATAAAATTTTCCTTTTGCCTTAATTTTTAAGATTTTCATTGAAGTGTTAATACTGTTTCACTACAGGTAGTGTGATTTTGCTTTGTTGCTTTTTCCCCATCTGTGTATTTATTTTGGTCAGTAGGGGGCACAGGTATCCTGCTGTCTGGATTACACGTACGAAAGTCACAAGACCTCAAGGTCCTTCTCACTTCAGTGTTACACTTCGAGTCCTCGCATCGGCTCGTGCTGTTTAGCGATCATTTGACAGAAATGCAGCAGTTCTCGTGTTGTGTACTGATCTATGCACAGCTTCGTGTAAAAATGGTGTGACTTGTAGTAATGCACTGATCTTAATTAAGGTGCCTTGTTATTTTCAGGAATTCACAGGACAGAGAAATATGCACACAACACTTCTGACGTTCCTGATGTTTCTTGGATGCATCAGCTTGTTGCTGTAGTTGGGATACAAGTTCACAAAATCTTTGCCTTACCAAAGCAAGAGATTGGGAAAAACAGATGTACAGGAGCTTTGCAATAATGTTCTTACAATGAGTCATCTGTTGTTTAAGAATACATTGAATATTCTGATAATAAACTAAATGTCATGCAAACTTTTCTGATTACGCTTAGAAAATTCTGAATGCTTTTTCATCAAAAGTGTGGGTGTTTTCTGGTTTTTTTTTTTGGTTTTTTTTTTTTAAACAGTAAATGATCTATAAGTCTCGTCAGACTTTGTGGAGTTAAATTAATATCAAAGATCTTTCCTTAACATGCATTTTCTTTCTTTTTTTTGTCATAAACTTCAGAATCAGATCAATAGTAACCATTTACGAAGGGCTGAGCAGGAGGTTACCAACCTACAGGGGAAGGTACAGTATCTTTCTGCACAGAACAAAGGACTTCTTGCTCAGTTGAATGAAGCAAAACGTAGACAAGCAGAGATTGAATGCAAGGTAAATAACACTGACTGCTTGTGCACTAATGTATATGTACTTTTTAGTCCTGTCCGCTGTTGTTGGACAGAATTGTGTCTTAATTGAGAAGTAAAAATCACAAAACTTTCTTTTACTGATTTGACAATATCATCTTGAATTCACCATCTCACAAAACTCACCTGAAGTTTTGACAGAGCTGCTTCTTTGTGGTACCACAAAGATAAACTTTTACTTATAAAATTTACTTGTAAAAAGATACTTTCACACAACTGATTCTGATCACTGGGTACTCTGTCTTTAGTGACACTTCAACGCTGACTACTACTGCAGAATTAGTTTAGGTTCAAAAAAGAAAGTAAAAGTAGTGTTTGAATGGAGAGGTCTACAGAAGGGAGTTTTATAGTAGTCATAGCCTAATAGTAACCAGAGTTTAAGGGGACAGCCCAAAAACACTAGGCAAAAGAGCTGGTTTTATTATTGTCAGTGCACAAGAGAGGCCAATCTGATGTTTGAATCTCAGATTTAATGAATTAATTTTGTACCTAAGTCCATAACCATTTACTAAAAACTTACATCTTTAACTTCTGCACATATAATATGGAAAAGAAATAAAGGACAAGTCTTAAAGGCTTTTTTTTTTCTCTTAAAATAGATGAAAATTTGCCTGAAATTGCTCCTAATATTTACTTAAAAAAAGGGCAGCATTAGTTGACAAATCACTATAGTTAAGATATTATTTGCTAGAGACATTAAAACAACTATTTACTTAAATCTTATTTCCAAAAGCTGTATGAATAGTCTTTTATGAAATCAACTAGTGCTGAACAGCCAGTAATTGCTAAATAGGATACTTATTAGTACATTAAAAATAGTACTGTAATATGAGATTAATAATTAGAACATTATTAAATTGTTGCTGTGAATTGGCAACTTGAGAACAGATGCTGTTATATAATATATTGTTCATGATGACATCTTAGTTTTACCTTTAATGTAACCAAACCTTTTTTATGTGCACTACTTGTTTCTGTTCTCATTCATGCAGAACACTGTTATTGGTTGAGTGGGGGTTTTTCAATTTTATCCACTATACATGCATTTTGCTTGTAACACCATACGTACCCCAAAGACTGCATTAGCTGCAATTCCATCAAAGGCTTCTGTGGACAATATGAATCAAGAGTGTAGTTTGAGTTGTTTATCGTTGTCACTTAGCCTGAAGATGAAGTGACATCCTTATTAATATGCGTAGTTTTGCTGTACTATAACTCTTCTCAGTTTTTACAGGCTTTCATTTCTTCTTGTAATTTCTTTTCTCTAAAGTAATGCATAAATCTAAGCAATTTAGTTAGTAGTAAACTCTGACCTTGTGTTCGTTACTCAAAGCCATAGTGTGTAACTTGTAATTTGCAATTTCTTGCTAGTTTTGCCTTGGTTATAGTTTTTTCAGCAAAATGAAACTGATTTTTGTTATCATTCAATTCTAAAGAAATTTAGGAACAATGAATAACTGAGAGATACTCCAGGTATTTCAGGTTTTTTAAGTTTTAATTTTTCTTGCTGTCTTGCTAGTTCCATTTATTTCCAATGGAACCTGAATCTAAAATGCAGTGAAGACATAACTTCTATTGATTCATCAAACTCCATCACAAGCTTTTAGGAGACAAGCCACTGAATCTTAAATAGAAGAAATTGCTTGTGCTGACTGTTTTGTTTTGTGTGTGTTGTTTTTTTTGTTTGTTTGTTTAA
>WHYT01017071.1:0-35414 GCA_009806455.1 Tetrax tetrax | reverse complement strand
TTTTTTTTTTTTTTTACTCTTATCAATAGTGGTGTGTGATGTTAGTGATGTGTTTTTTGAAAGTCTAGAATGAGTCACTCTAAAGTCACTGAAAGGACACTAGTTACCACATTTACTCTTCTGAATAAACTTCATTTACATTTTTAATGCAGTGTGTTTTGCCAGAGTAAGAATTTAAAAGCCTCCCCTAAAAAGAGGCTGAGGCAGATTGCTACCAAGTAAATCTTTCTAAATCAGAAAAGATCAAATAAGGATGTAAGGCAAATGTCCTACCCTCTAGACATTTTTAGTAAAGATGATACGCTGTTATCTGAGGAACAGCAACTGTCTGGTGTGTCTGAATTTTGACTGCCTATAAAACCATTGATTTTGGTTTTGTGTTTTTAAGTTTCCAGTTATTAAAGTGAAAAGAACCTTAGATGCTTTCTTATTATTTAAATGACTTATTTTATTATTGATGTGTCTTTCTTTTCCTACTCTGATGTGATTATCAAGAATGTCTTAGAAAACTTTGTGCTTGTGCTTTTCTTGTGATGGAACACCTACAACTGAAACTTGATTACGTTCATCTTCTGTATCTTGTACTTAGACCTTGGTCAAGCAGCAGAAGCAGGCTTCAGGCCTCCATTGTGTTCCAGGTGGCTTCCAGTGACTTATTTGTTATTTAAACTTTGCTTTACAATGACTACTGTACTTGATTTTTGGGGAGTACTATACACTACTGGTTTCAGATATTTAAGATATTCTTAAAGCAGTCTGTCCCTGCACTCTTGTGTTGCCAACTATGCATCCTGGTTCTATGCTGACTGAGTTGGGAAGATCTCCACATACTCACTAGTTCTCAGTAGGCATCAAGTATGTTTTTTGAGATTAGCTGCTGATTCTTTTGAAGTTACAGAAAAACTGTTTTTCTCTTAGAAAGCCAGACAAAGGAGACTTTAAGTATGATACTACAACCAACTGAATCTCAACTGATACTTTTTGATGGGCAGAATTTTTCCTTATTCTAAGAAACAAATTTTTGGGGAACAAATTTTTCTTCTCAGGATCTCTCAGTGTAACTCTTGGTATGCATGCAAGTAGAGTCACTCTAGTCCTTCAGAGCAGGATGAGAGAGATGAGAGCTTCCAGAACTGAAGGGGCCTAAGTGAGTTCTGTTTTAGCAGCCGATTTTTTGATCTGTGTGGCTCACTTCCTGCTTCACTTCCCGTGCTGCTACTCCTCTGTACTCAGCCTCTGAGGCAGGAGGTTGGAATGTGTATTGGCTGCTTACACGGTGACAAAAACCTTGTCCTTGGGCAGAGGTGACACCTGGCCACTAGGGTGTTTGTCTCCCTGATACAGGGTTTTCTAACCCTGCTAGTGCTGGTGGAGCTGGTCTCTTGGAAGAGACGATAAAACTGGGGGGAGCTCTTAATCTTCAAAAGCAGTGAAATCGAGATGATGAACTTTAATTACAATGTAACACCAACTGGCATTATACTTTTTTGAAAAATCTTCTGGGAAGAGGAGGTAGGCACTGCAGTAGTGCCAATATGTAGAAGCAGCACCCCAGGGAGATTGATGTAGAGATTCGTATATGACTGTGAGGTGTGTGTTTTTTTTTTTTTTTTAAACAAAATTCCTGGATTCCAGAATTGGCTAGCTTTCATTATTTTGCTATTCTGATAATACTCACACTTTGCTTATTGATATGATATCTGGCTTTTACATTGTATATTCATGTTGAACTTAAAATGGCTAGTATTTGCCTAGAGACCAGCTGTTCTTCTTTGTGTTGTGACCTCCCCAAATACCATAGATTTTCTGTAATAATGCTCCCTCTCAAAAGAAACCCAAACCAATGACCCACATCCTATGTGTATAATCTTAGATTTAAAAAAAAAAAAAAAATTGAGAGAGATTACTAATGGCTTACGCTATTTCCTTTTAAAAGCTGTGATCTTCATAATGTAAAGACTTTTAACTTTTAAGTGGAGTCTTAACATTCACTTTTGAACCAGTACAGTTGATCTAAGTGTTTTCTTCAGAAGTACGGAACTATTCAAGCACAGTAGTACAAAACTATTCAAGCACAGTATAAAACCAATGTAGACTGAAATGCCCAGTTCCTACTGAAGTAACTGGTACAATAGGAAGCATTCAATAAAATAACTCAAGCTATGTGAAAGCAATTTAATTTTTCTGATGTCAGTGGGGCTGTCTAGTAACTTCCAATAAAGCTGGACTGGTTTGTATCCAGAGCATATGAAAATGTAATTTAATGGAAACAGAGATTTTAGGTATTTTTAAAAATTGAAAGTTAAAGCCAGATTTAGACTATAGGAGGGCCTATTTCCTTGGTGGTTTTACAGAAGACAGCTTTTATGTCTTTTGCCCTCGAGCACCCTTACTGTTTAAGAGAGTTGAGATTAATTTGTTTTAGCTGTGAAAGACTTGCCACGTCAATCCATCCTGACAGCATGCGTTTTCCAGCACATCTGCATGGCTCAACACTTGAAGCAAGAAGCTAGCAATAATAATATTAGGATTGACAAAGAAGGATATCAATAATGTCCTGAATGTGGGCTCCAACCTCCCTGGCTGCTGGAGTTGGACCATGGAGAATGCAGGCTTCTCTCCTTTGGGCAAGTAGCCGTCTGTTCCCCAACTCAAGTTATCCTTTGATCTCAGCAGTTGAGTTTCCATCTGCCATAGCTTGTTCCTAGGCAGAGATGGCTGAGGCCAAACAAGAATTAATCCATACAAGACTGATTTCTTCCTGGCTGAGCTTAGAAACCTTTTCAATACATACAGTTGAACCCTCAAGAGAAATGAATTAATCTGTTCTTTAGAAGATTATGATACCTGGATGCAAAATGAAGGATGGCTGCAGCAGAAGAGGAAGAATGGAAAACATGCGCCTCCAGAGAAGCAAATGAATGACAGAGGGCTAGTAGTTATTCCTGGAAGATTATTATCTTCAGTTGCCCTGCAGTACATTAACTAACTAATGAGATGGAAGAGGCATATCCTGCAGATAGTGGGCTGAAGATAAAATACCCAAGAATCCATCAGTGTTATTGTCTAAGGTCCTTACGTTTTTGTTTCAGTTCCATTCAGTACCTGTTGTATCTTCACTTTTCAATTTCTGTCTCACTTTCATATGAGTTGCAGCCTAGCTAATTCCCTGTCCCTCTATTTCTTGGCCAAGTTTAATTCAGATTCTGAACTAATAACAAATTGTAACTGATAGCAATCTCAGTTGCTTCACGACTAGGCTAGTCTCAAGAGTTAGAAATTACACCTATATAATATAGTATTGTGTTTGAAAAATCCAAGCTGAAGCTGCTCAAGCTTTCTTAATTAAGCTATTAAATGAAACATGAACATAACATATTTTGTGCAGTTTCCATGCATGTTGATAAATGCTTGGAACATGAGTGTGCTTGCTGTCTCTGGGGCTTTCACCAATCACAGAGGTATATAAATTAGTGCCAAAGCAGAACTAATGTCATCTAGAATAATGATGTACAAGTGGGAATCTAACCTGCATGGGGGTAGAATATAGCTTTTGTGTTGCAGTGGTGGAGGTTTTCATTATCTCAGGATGCACATACAATACCAATTAAAGTAGACTCTAGGAGGATACTAAGATCACTTGATAAAAACAGTAAGAAATGAGTTTTTATGGTTATCAGGAAGTAATAGATAATGTGTCATGTAATCTGGGGTAGGTTGAGAAGCAAATCTAGAACTATATAATTTTGGGGAGAAAGTATTCTATCCTTGTGACAGATACCAACAGATAGTGGGGAAAGCCGTTTATATTGCTTTCGGTAATGGTAAAAGGAAATGCCATGTTGAAGTCTTTCCTGCCAACAATTTTACTTTTTGACTTACATCAAGCTGCCCTGATGAAAAACTAATGTTAAAGAATATTCCTACCAAATTTACATTGCTTATATTGAAATTTGCTTTTGATTAACAGATGCTCATCAGAAGCTGGAAATTGCTAGAAAGTAATCTGAACTTAATACAAATATGGAATGTGACTGGAAAGTGAAACACATTTGCAGATCATAGTAATATTTTAAAGTTGCATGAAAATAAATATACGTATTGATGAGAAAGATCAATCTCTTCTCACAGTTTTAAATAATGTTTGGTAACTTCCAGATCATAATCTGATAGATAAAATTACATTTTATAAATGTTTTGGTTAATTTGATATATGTAAACTTTCAGCTGTCTGCTTATTTATTCTATAAATTAGATTATTTTGGTAAGAATTAAATATTTTAATGCTATAGTCTGACACGTGACACCTGCATGAGTGTCTTTTAAATAACTGAAGTAATGGCATGATCAACTTATATTCAATTTTATTTTTTTAATAAACTATCTTTGCTGTTGCTCAGAGATGAACAGCAATTATGAAGAAGACTCTGATACTTTGCTCTAACATTTATTCTGTCGTCCTTCCAATTTACCCATTGTAGACAGACTTGTAGCTTATAGAACATGGGCTTATTTAGTTAGCTAGAACTATCTGATTTCTGGTGCAGATCAGCTTCTGACCTCTAGTGTTTTGAATGTTGCAAGAGGAAGTTACAGCATGACTTTTCTTTTAAAAGTATGTTTGCAGAAAATGAAATTGCAGAGTTCCTTTTTTGTGCTAAATGCATTTTCGTGAATTGTCAGCTCTACAAAATCTGTAAGTTCTTAAAGGAAAACTGAAAGTTATTTGCCCTTCACTAATAATGAGGATTTTGCAAGCCAGGATTACATTCTACATTCAGCTCCAACTGTCTGGAGCTGGGGTCAGTTCTTCATGAGCAAATTTGTATCTCAAATTATTCTGTGATATCTGCGTTAACTTTACTGTGTTATTTATGGAATAAAAAGTAACAATAAAACCACTTAAATATAATTATAGTGTATAACTGCCAATATAGTATTCTCTACATGGTATACACTAACAGCTTTCACTACTTCTGCAGTGCCAAACGCAGTAAATATTACTGCATCTGCTCTTAGTTTATACTGACTTAACTTGAATGTCTGTTTCATGTCCTCTTGTGCACTCAGTTTCAATGTCAGCTCAGCTATTATTACACTTTCCTTTTAAAAGGGCTGTGGCACCTATCTTCTATTTATGGTAAAACCTTGCTTTACTCTTGCTTTTTGATACTATAGTGTATGGTTACCTAGTAATTCAGAGTCCATAGAACTAGAGGCTTAAATGGAAAAGTCAGGGTTTCAGAGGGAAAGGACTTAAGATGAGTATTTCTCACATATATTCCCACTGCCACAAGAGATCAAGTCATTCTCATTGTCTGGCATCTTAGTTTCTGACAGCAATGAAGCTTTTTCTATATACAGATGAAAATAGTATTATTTTTGGTCTGCGGGTTATGTTGCTTTTGTTTTGGTTTCTCAAATACCAATAGTCATCCTTGTAAAGACAGATATGATGGGTTTGTGGGATTTTTTTTAAACCTATTTAGGATGGGAACAATCAGTAATGTTTGGGGGTTTTTTTTGTGAATTTGAGACATAGGTTGCCTTGGAAACTAAGTTCAATAAGGAATTAGACACTAAAGGATCTTGTGCCTCCTTGTTGCAGGCTCTGTGAATTAATAGTGAATATGACAAAGTTATTTTTCAATTAATACTGTAATGCATACCTTGCTGCAAGGAAAACAAAGTCTAAAATTAGAGAAATTACTTTGAGATTGCCAACGCTGACAATGCTCAAGGTTATTCTCTTAATACAGCAGAAGGGTTTAGAAGGTGGTATGCTGTCCCTCCCTCTAATGTCCTGGGACATGTTCTGCCCTGGTGTTGATATTTCAGAGGGATGTTTTAAAAGAATCTCTCTGTTAAAGCTTATCTTGTATTTTGAAGAACAATTGACACCTTTCATTCTAAAAGGTATTTAAATTCTGTTTGCAAATTACTTTGAACTTGCCTGGTGTTGAAATTAACGGTTTGCTTTCTTCAAGTTTTAATTAAACTTCAGCAAAATGAGCTACAGGTAGAAAAAACAGGTATTCCCATTACATTTGTATGGCTGTAATATATTGGTTGTACATGACTTACAGTCAAGGTAGAGATTTATATAAAATCAAGGTGCTTCTGTCCTCTGAAGTCGGTGGCTGCTTCAGAAATTGCTCAGCTGGGGAAAAAAACCCAATGCTTCTTTTGACTTGCTAGTAGCAAACTGAAGACATGGACTGCCTTCTCCATCAAGGGTGTTTTTTTATCTCAGATCTGCCAAGTTTGGTTTGGTCACATTAGGATTCCCTTCAGAGACAAGCTGAAAGTTAGTGTTGCCCAGTGCAGATGACACCTTGAGTCTTGAAACTTATGAACTACATTTTGTTGACAAATGAGGAAAATCTTGCATTCCTCTTCAACTCCGGCATTTTTAACTTCTGAATTTTTCGCTGTACCTCTTCCAGCATTGGTGCTAGGGGATATACCTGTCTTCACTTACGCTCTCTGGAACTCCTATACGATAAATACCAGCATCCTTACAACTTTTTTAGGGGACAAAAAAGCTTGTCATATGTAGTGCTTCCCAGTGTATGTCCTACAATGTAAGGAAAGAACATATTTTGTTTAGTTGTCACTTGGAGACAAAGAGAAATTCCTTGTTACTAAATAAAAACTTTACATTAGTGAAAATAATGTACACAAAAATATGTTCCATGTATTGGTAGTATTCTGTAGGAATCCCTTACTAAATTGCATATGCAACCTCTTGTACATTGGATGTGAATTCCACTTGTGAAGCTTTTTTAATTCTTCATGCTCCTCCATAGAATCCTGCATGTACTATGGTTAGTATTGAGATGGTCAACTTGGTCTGAGCTCCTGACACCACTGCAGACCTGCTGTAACTTCAACCAGATGAAAAGTGGAGGATGGTGTTTGTGAATAGCTTCTGTTCGTAACAAAAATACGCAGATAGTTAAAATAAGATTTTAATATAGTATTATCTGTGAATAACTTGAGTAAGATTCTTTTTTTTATCCAAAACAGAAAGAAGAAGGAAAAATTCAAGGGCAGCTTAATAAATCTGATTCCAATCAGTATATCAGAGAACTGAAAGATCAGATAGCTGAGCTGCATCATGAGGTAAGTGATAAAATATTGTCTGTGATCACTTGCATCATTTGTCCTATCTTTAATTTGTAGCAGGTTTTATTTATCTAATAGTTACTACAGCTTCAGTACATTATTTTGCCAATGTACATTATTTTAAAAGAATGCAATAAAACTAACTCTTCTACGTGAATCTTGCCCTTATTCTGACACGTAAGAGAAGAAAAAATTGCCTAGTTACATGATTTGACATTAAATGAGATCAACATTTATGTTCCTTCTTGATTTTTTTCCTTAATTTTATGAGTGGATCAGATTTCACTGTGGTGCATTGACTGCATTCGGAGCTGTGTGCATGAAAATAAGCCCCTTTATGTCTTTATTTCCTAAAAACTTTAAGGCTAATTTATTTAGAAACTAAATTGCATTTATGCAAGTAGAAGGGTCCATGTGTAGATGTGTTTGGTTCTTGCTGTTGTAAGGATGAATTTTATGTGGTAGTATACTCAGATTGCTTAAAAAGAAATAGGATGCTTGCTTAATATCAGTTAACAGATTTTTAAGTTTTAAACTGCCAAAACTTTCAACCTATGAAATTGGTCTTCAAACTTCCTTGCTCGAATAGTTGGAGTAACTTTCTGTTAGTTAAAAAGATCAGAAGGTCCTGAAACAGAAATGTCTTATGTAACTGCTGCGCTCACTGGCTCATTTCAGTTCATCCTGCGTTGTGAAGAAATGCCTTTACCTAATACTACACTGTGTGCAAAATGCCCAGTCATCTTTGCATTGTAGTCTGCTTCTGTTTCTATATGCCTTCTAATACACAGCTCTGATGGTGTTGCTTAAACCGTAGTAATCGTAGAGCAGTACAACCTAATTATTTGTTTGTTGCCTTTTTTGCTTTTTAAAATAAACACATCTCTACTTAAGTGTAGGTAGTGCTTTCATAACAATCTTAGTGGATTCAACCTTTTAGTACCAATCCCTTGAGAGTTATAACATAGTGGAGGATCTTGGAATGGTGTCTATGCTATAGATTGAGGATAGTCTCTAGGGCCATCAGTCCAGCACCTTTACCAATCATTAAGCTCACTCAAAAACAAATTTAAAAATCAATAACCTGGTATTTTCCATTAAAGGACTATAACTAGCTTGCTTTGTTCCTTATGAGAAAATAAGTTGTTTGTAGAATTCCCAGAAAGTATTATGAATATTTTGCATTATGAATAAATAAGGCACTGTACTGACTTTTTCCTCTCCTCAGTATAGATTTAAAAGGTGAGAAACCACTGCTTTGGAGGAAAAGTAAAATTACTGTTGGAAAGCCATTGCATAATTTTCTCTGTACAAGCATTTGTCATATGCCTGGCTGAGCATGAAGGCATAAAATTGTGTACGTGTTTAATGTGTATAAGTTTATGTGGACAGGTTGGAATGAAGATGAGGTTTGCTAGCTCACAAAACAAAAACAATTCTGAGTAATATCAGTGATTCCAAAACAGTTAAGTCTAGACAAATATATACTAGCATTTCCATTGAAAGAAAATATCAGCTGGAGAGATACAAATTTCAGCAATAGTAGAGTTTGGGTAATTCCATGTAGAAGAACATTCATCTTCCAGATGAGTGGGCTAACTTTAATTTCTAAACTAGGTAAACACTATAGGAACAAAGTATCTCATTCTAGGGTAGATAGAAACAGTACGAAGAAACTCTATATGTAGTAGACAAGTTGTACCTTGGCAGCATTTTGAAAGCTTCCTTACACAGAGTTTCTTAAAGCCTGGAAGTCTTTGCTTACGAATTACCCCCTCTTCCCCTCCACCCTTACTGTTACATATCTATTTGTCTAGTTTCTAAATAAAAACTTTGGAGGAAAAGTAATACTTCATGCACAATCCTTTATTTTGAGATAATGTAAGGTTAAGTCTGAAATGTATGTAGTATTTATAGGTAAGTTGGTGCTAATAAAGAATAATTAAGTCTTGGATTAACATAACTGCTAAGTAAAGTTCTTGCAGTGTTTCCTGAAACAGCAAAATCTGAATAAAATGGCAATAGGAACAGGCAAAATTGTTTTCCCTCAACTGTTAAATGTTAGGATTAGTATACTTTAGTCAATACTGATTAAACAAACCAACTCCTTTACATCTGCACTGAAGTGTCTTCATGTGTAGATCCATTAATGACCATGCTCTTTGCTTTTTGGCTAGCTGCTTTTTTATTCTACTTCTGCAAAAACTAAAAGAAACATTACAAATTTGCAAATTTGCACCCTGAAGATGGGGTGATGGTGTATGTGACATGCTAACCACAACCTCCAAACTGGTTAAAGGCACTGGTAAAGGAACAGAGTTCTTCATGACTGCATGGTTACTATCTAATATGTTGTAATTGTGGAACTTTAAACTGGACCTAAATGAATGCAGAAGTTCTAGTTTAAGGCAAGGGTGGGATGAGTGTGTGTGAGAAACAGGATTAATATCTTGACATGGCCATTGATGTTGATTCCACTTCTTGAACACTTTTTTTTTTTCCTCTCCAGCACTGCATTTAACAGATGTTAACATTTAGTTTTCATCAGAAGAATTGCAGGTTCTCCATCTGAAGGATGGAACAAAATAATGAATAATGAACAGATACTATATTGAATATACTTAACTGCAAACTAAGTCCATATTCTGGCCTTCTGATAAACACTATTTCATATCTTTGGCCAGCAATCTGCATGCATGTGTTTCTGTATCAGTGGAACCTGGAGGAGCTAGATACTTTAATTCTATCCTGTGATATGTTCCATCAGATGGCAGTGGTACCAAGATGTGGCAACAGTATGATCCATTCTAATTGCAGAGTTACGGCGAAACTTCTCCTGTTCCATCAACTTTTGCAAGCCAGGCTAGTAGCCAGGGACAGGGCAAACCCAGAACACCAGTGAGGAACACCAATAAGGAACACCAGAGAACAGCAGAGAGAGGTCACTATTGCTGCCTAGGGTCTAAAGTGGAATCCTCTCTGCCCCCCCACGGGGGCGTGGGGTGGTTACGATGGCAAAGGTGCAACAGGCTGCTGCTGTGACACCTCTTGACTTTGTAGTGGAGGAAAATTTGACAGTAAGATTTCAGATACTTCTCTCGCCCATTCTAGTTTGGTAACCTAAATCAGCTACGTATCAGAACTCTGCATATAATTTAAGATTATTAATTTATTTAAAAGTTTTGTTTATACTTTTAAAAACTTCCAATTGGCTGCCCTTTGTAATCTGAGTCTGATTAATTTTGGTCTTCCTTTTCTGAGCTGAAAATTTTGCATGCATCTTAAATATAGTGCAGGTTGCAGCCTGAAGAATAAATTTCACCTGCTTTTATTCCTCCTCTGAGAATAGTAATGCTACAGTCAGTCTTCAAATCGTACTACAAGAAGACTTATTCGTAGTAAATTCAAGTTGCTGTGTTCCTGTTACGAAGTAAAACTGCATATACTGAAAATTAGTAGTATGGCATCCAAAACTGAACCAGTTAGGCACATTGCTATTAAATGTACAAGGTAAATTACATCAAAAAAGATGATTCCTTTTTTCTTACCTTTCAAATAAGGTAAAATAACTATAAATGGAACTACTATATTTGATTTTTGTTTTGCTCTAACAAGATACCTGCCTGATTCCTTTTATACTTAACTAGTGGATTTCTGTAGTATGATAAGCTGAACTGTATAGTGACTACTTCACAGTAGGTCTTAAACTTTTATTTGATGAACACTTCAGGAGAGCAAACGGACAAGAGCTGGAGCTTTGAGAACACTGTAACAAGACTTGTGTTGTACACATCTCTATACACACCGTCTTACATCTACTCACGTGCAGCTCTTTGCGCTAACTTGAGTAACCAAATACAGGTTAGAATCAAAATATTTAACATAATTTACATGACTATGTAAAATGCTGAATTCATACTTAAATTTCTTAGTGCAGCCGTAACTTCACTCAGAGTTCACATACATGTAAATCAATTATAATTAACTTGCAATTTTAACTTCCGTAAGTACACTGGTCTTTATGTTCATTCCCTAGAAAGTTACTGACAGCTATCCTTTAACCTTTTACACAAGCAATCAACATTTGAAGAACAGCTGCTACATAATGAAAGGACACTGACTGCTGTATTTCTAGTCACCAATAGCTAGTTCTGTGAAAAGTTGTGTATATTTAGTGTCAGATTAGGCTATACTTCTTTTCCTCCTTATTGGTTGAATTGCTTTATTGGGCACAAAGTTGTTAGAGGCTTATGCCTTCTGGCTTTACTGTTGAAGGCTGAAACTAGTGTGAAAACCTGAAATTTTGAGGATTGTCAGATTCAAAGAAAGTCTTTCAGAGCTCTAAGCTTGGACACTCTGCTTGCCTTCTCTGAAATTTGTGTCCCACTGCCATTTTTTCTTTTCATTAATTGAAATCTTTCCACTTAGCATTTTCTTTCTTCCTCCATTTTTATTCCCCTCTTAATGCTATCTCTACAGCATTCTTACTGCCTTCTTGCTTAGTAGGATTTTAACCTAATATACTTTCCCATTGTGCAGCGCTGACAGGCTGCAGCTTCTGTGAAGTGACTCTGTTACTCTTGTCAGTAAGTGCACAGGCTTGGTTGCTCTTTGACACAAGAGAAATAAGGTCTGGTGAGCACTACACTCTGTCACTTGATCTTACAGTTAATGTGCTTTAACTGACGTAACGTAAATGGCACAAGTATTCAGGCACTGTAAGATTTGTACCATGGATTATATACTCTCAGGCTGCACAAAGTGTGCTACTACTTCATAGAAGTTCCCTTTGATTAGACACTAAAGTTTTAAGTGAAAGCAATTTTCGTGAAACATTTTTAGTATTCAAGAGAGTATCTCATCTCCTAAGTAGTTCTGGAGTAAAGCAGTTACTGTATGTGGAAAAAGAACATGAGGAAAGTTTGGGCTGTTATGACTTTCCATTAAGTAAAGTTGAAGGTTTAAGAAAAACTGACTAAGATAAATCTTGACCTAGTTGTTACTCATTTCAATGTAAATCACATGCTAGGGGAAAAAAAGGAGGAGATTCTTTGTAGTTTGTCACTCTTTACTTTTAATTCAAACTGAATGGAATTAAATGATTTATAAACTGCTGAAGTTCTGCATTTCATGCACTACCCCTCGGTACATGCAGTCACTTTATATATATTACACAGCAGCTGTCTCTGCTTCCTGTTGGATGTTGCAAGGCTCATATGTGTTACCTAGATTACAGGAGTGGTACAAAAGATTAGAATTGACATGCTTACCCACAAACTCCACTGGCAGACCACAAGACACCTTTGGAGACAAAAGCAAGTGGTTTCCAGTCTTACAGACTTTGTGATTTAGGACTGAAGTGTTTAAGTTAAAATTGTATTTCAAGTGAAACTTTAAAGTTTGGCTTTGTCATACTGCTGGCTGATTTTTCTGTCTCATGGAATGCTTTAATGAGTTTCTTTTGCTGTTAAATTTCAGTCTCTTATTACTACAGTATTTCAAATATAGATTTGTTTTAATCTTATGATGGTTTTCATATTAAAAGCTAAATTCTGCCTAATATGTGTTCACGTCCACAAAAGCAAGTTGCCTCCACAACTTGGGATTGCAAAGCATTATTCCATAAGGCTCTGAATCTACTGTGTATTGGCCTTCTGCACTAGGGGACAGCTTTATAAAGGGGAGCAGCAACATACGGAAATTTAGTGCTTCCTTCACTTTGCATGCATTTTTTTCCTTAGAAAGCAAGAATATGGACGTTCAAAATCCATTTTTAATGTTTTCCTGTACTTGAGGGATCCAGTAGTTGTGTTAGCTCAGAAGCAGATGAAGAATACACAGATCTCAGTGATGCTTTTTTTTTTTTCTTTTTGACAAATTATTTAGCACTTTTGACATATAAGATACTCTTTAGAATCCTGGCTCCATTCTGATTTCAGACCTTCAGACAGTCAAGGAGACTTGTGGAAGAAAGAAGGTGGTTTCTGGCAATTTATCTGCAATTTTTATCTTAGATTTGAGTAGAGCTTTGAAAAGAAACTGGGAAGTTTCTAACCTGTATCTCTTGCCATTCCTAGGGAATACAAAAAAGTGACTGAATTAGGACTTGACTGAACTAATGCTAAAAGTATAATAAACACAAAATTACCTGGAATACAACTGAAGCAAAAGAGCAAGTTTTGAAATAAACTGACTCGTTTCTTTGTGCCCTCGTTTTGCTTCTCATGCTGTTCCAGCTGTTGTCTAGTCATCTTCAGCAGCCAGTGCAATTTGTGACCCTAAGGAGGAGGATCAGCTAATTCCTGCTCACCTACTTTTAGTGTCTAGATAACATTAGCAAATTGACATGGTTGGGGCTTTTTATCATTCAAGGAATTTTGAATGGGAGGGATATAAAATATTCAAACTGAAAGTGGGCTGAAGATGATGGGTAGGGAGCATTTGTTCGCTTTTTTTCCAGTGCAGTAATTAGGATCTTCAAATGAAACTGGAGGTGTGCTGAAAAACACATGAGAAGATACTATTTTATGCAAATTTAAAATATTAAATTCCTTTAAATCCAAAATCATTCCACTTAGTAAAATCCATGTTAATACAGACTGGAAAAGAAATAACTGCCTAAGTTCATGGAGGAGAGAGGCATAATCCCTGGAGATGCACAGATGTCACTTGTGTAATTGAAAAATGGGCTACTCGCTGGAGCTTGGCAAGAACATTCTGGGAAAGTACTGCTACATACTCGCCTGCTGTTACCTTCTTTCCAGGCATCTGCTAGTGACCAGTGCCTGAGACACAATATGGACCTAGTTTTCTCCTAGCTGTTCCTCTGTAATGAGATATACTCTTAACAAATAATTACTTGAAATATTTTGAGAGGAAGCAAGGACGAGATTGCTTTCTAATGTGTTAATATTATGCATGTGGTTTTGGTATTTGAATGGAAAACAAAATCCTGGTATTAGTGTGGCATACTGTTTCAAGAGTACAGAAAACCACCTGTAAACTGCCCACATTATTTCAGCATTATTATTCTGTTGAAATATTTTTGAGGCTTTTAAAAGGCTGTAATAGTAACTTTAAGGGAAATTACAGTGATTTAAATTCTTGCATATGGACTATGCAGAAAAGGGGAGATTTTCTAAAAGTATTTCCCATTTTCTGGATCTGAAAGCTCAATGGCTATTCAAAGAAGCAGTGGTCACTAGTTTACTATTCTTCCATTCCCACATACATATAGTTTATCTAGGAATGGATCTGATATTACATTTTAAGAACCTAATGCAGTCAGTCAGATTCTGATATAGGTATTATCTCATGGTCTGATCTTGCTCCTGGTGACCTAACATTTTAAGATTGGCTTAATGAAAAGAGATATAAAAGTTGAAGATTAAATACTATGCTTTTAAAAGATTTTGCTTGTGTAAATAAAATTCAAGACACTTTAAGTAATTACTTTGAGGATAAATAATGCATAAGGAGTAATTGGTAATATGACTGAATTAAGGATACATTTTGCAACTTGGGTTAGCTTTCTAGGCTTTCAGTGCTGAAACTAAAATGGAGAAGGGAAAGTAAACTGTAGCCATCAGTGTGAAGGACTTAAAAAAATCCACTTATATAGGCCACATAATAAAACACCTAAATAAAATTCAATCCTCATATAGTACACAGGAGGAAAGTTTAAACCACATAAACAGTTCTTTTGGTTTTAAATACCATAAACTTGTATGGTAGGTAAGTTGTGTTTAAAAGTTGCCAAATTATTTCCTCCTTGGTGTTTTTTTTTATTATTATTATTATTATTAGCTAATTATCTTAAATCAGTATGATACAATGATTGGTTCCAGTCCCCAGCACAGTTTAATCCAGGTTGTCCTGAGGAGATTAGGGAATATCTTTACAAGCAGCTAAATGATGACTCCTGCATTGGCCATAGATGAGCACAAGAGCACAAAATGATGCTGCTGCTTTTGGCCCACTGGAGTAGCACAAGATGAGTTGGTTGCTTCTAGCAGCATTCCTAGACCCTGTTTCTCTTGCAATAATAACATCTCGGCTTGACGGTGGGATACCAGCAGGAAGCATTATTCCTTTCCTCTGTTGGTTTTGTTACTAGGCTTCCTTTGAGTCAAATTCAGTGCTTACCAAATCAAATATTATTTTATCTGAAGCACCACTAGACTACGTTCAGAAGCAGGGTAAATAACACTGAGCTTCATCCTGCTGTACTTGGACTACTGGTATCCAGCTGGTTGGTTTGGATGTGCCTATGCCATGTTGCAGTCATGGCTGCAGTATGGGCGCATCTTTAACTCTTAAAGCTATGAATGAGTTGTATGTAGTTTTGCATGATGGAGATAGGAAGATTAACTGGGGAAAGTGAATTCTAGTTCAAGTTCAACCTACTAGAATTATTTTTTTTTTTAAGTTCTGTGAAGGCATATTTATAAGATGATGGCTAGAAGTGAATCAGATCATATGGGCAAATGAGAGGTGATGAGATTTATCAGCATTAGATATCTTGGAAAAAGAAATGGGTAACATTTATTTCATCAGAACTAAGGAGAGAACAGCAAGGCCATAAAGGCCTAGTAATCTTCCTGTAAAGTTTATAACTAGATTTAATGCTCTTCCACTCAGTCACTTTCCAACTTATTTTTCTTCTGGAAGGAGTGTACTATGCTTTCCATATAGTACAGGCAGATGTCTTTTGGCAATTGTCATTTTACTTGCTTACTTTCATAAAACCAGCTAATCTTTGTGGGATTTATTTCAGTCAATTTTTACATTGTTCTCACTAAAACTATAATGTTTGTTAAAAGTACTGTATTAACTCTTGCAAAGCACTCGTGTCTCAGTACTGACTAGAATCACATTAACACCTTCTAATAGTTTGTTTTACTAGACAAATGCTTTCAAAATATCTGGTGCTCTGTTTTCTTACTTGATAAGAAATGTTGTCCCTGAAAGGAAATAAGTTAGCCCTCAGATTTACAAAGTAAGCATTTCAACTTGTGGTGGAAGTTTATAGCACAATAAATCATGTGCTTTTCTTTTACCATATCTTGCAAGCACAGTTGGACAAGAGACCATCAGATTTTTCCCTCCCCACAAGTAAAGTTCTTGTAAGGCTGCTGGACAGCTAAAAATGTAGCTGCTTTACTAGTACGTGTCAAAATTACAGAGCCTCTGTGCTGGCAGAGTCTGATTTAAGTGGTTGTGGTCAGTCTGAGGAACCTGTGATGTGATAAGATAGCGTTTGTGAGGTCATGTGGTTTGCGAACACCCAATCTAACGTAGCAGCTTTGTCTACACAGGATAGTTAAATATATACTGTATGCTTTAGAAAAGTGAATTGCTTTATTCCTTTAATTCAGCTTATCCTTGAGAGTCAGAGATGTTATACTAGCTTGATAATACCAAGATTGTTACAGAAGTGTGAGATACAACAGATTTGGAGTCTTAATTCTCCAGTTTAGTTACCCTGCCCTTAATAAAGCAACTAGCTTTAGAAACTGTCTGGTTTAACTATGCAATCAACAGGCAGAAGCATTACTGCACAATGGAATCCCTGTATACTTTATGAACATCAGTAGTTTAATTCAATTAATTTTGAATGTGTGTAATTAACACAGACATCTTATACTTGCCAAAAAGACAGGATTGATTCCATAATGATGGTACTCCATTCCACAAATCTTTGGCCACAAACTCCATCTTCGTCTTTGCATCAGGTAAGGTAATTTCCTTTCCCTTCCCCCACTAACAACACCATCACCAAAATATCTTCCACCTCTCATGAGAGTGAAGGAAACCTCTACATGTGAACAGCGTAACCAGGACAGTGATGTAGTCTGTCCTCAAATGGAATAGTGTCACTTTGTTATGAATCTTAACTGTTTCACTGACACATTAGATTCAGTGATAAAATAAATGAAGATGGGCGATTGTTCTCTTTACAAACGTTTCCCCTTTTTTCTGACTGTATCCTACTGCATCAAAGCCTCAGATCTATCTTGCTGATCAATACACTAGTTCTTGATTGCAGCATTAGAGATGAATACAGCTAACTATACCTAACTATAGGAAGTCCCTGTTTAGAGTTTGTCTGCATTGTCAAAGCAATTATTTCATTATCACAGAAATAACGCTCTCCTCTTGAGTGTTGAAGCTGTGTGACCTGTCTGCTGTACTAATTAGAGCTATGTCAGGGTCTGTTGTATATTTCTGCCTATAAATAAAGTTTTGGGGATTGAAAAGTGGAGGGGTTGATGTTCTACTGGTTTGAATTTATCTGACTAGTTGTTCCTTGCAAAAAATTTTGTGTTAGCAACCATACGTAGGTGCCATCTATGTGAGAAACAAGCTCAGGAGAGGAATGCTATGTGTTAGCTTGTAATATGTCTCTGTAAATATATCTGAATATAAGTGGGGGAAACAGTGGAAATGTGGTGGAAACATCTCCTAAAATTCTTATCTCCCTCAGAATGGCAGCTAGCACAGACAGAAGTAATTTCTGCAGTCAGAGGCAAAAATAAATGTTACTTAGTCCATTTAAAAATGCTGAGTTTGACTCCTGCTTTAGAAGGATAGAGTAAAAGTGTGAAATGATCATTTCCTGTAACTGTTGCCCATAATGGGTACGTTTTCAGTCTATATCAGCCAGCACATTCTAGTTAATGCTTGAAGTTTCAGTAACTTTGGTATTTATAGATGCATGCTCTAGGGTGGAGGATTGAGATTTAGGTAGTTCCTTGGATATAATAATTGCAGTACCTTCAGTGTGATCATGCTGCTGTTTTAAAATATTTGTTGCCATGTCCTCACTCCAAACAAACACTTTCATTAGAACTTCTTGTAGGAAAAGTTTCTGGGAACTTTCCTTCCACCTACCAACTAGCTATTTATAGAAACTTCACAGGGCTAACTCAGCTTAGAACTTTTTTGGAATTGCATACAATCTCACTACGACAAACTTGTCAGATCTTAGAAAAATTCCCTCAATAGATAAAATCTGACTTACAGTTAGCAAAGACTGATTTCTTTTGAAAATAGTTTAAAAGTTGGGTACTTCCTTAGCGCTGCTGCTATTTCAATTGCATATTTGATACAGAACTTCAAAGCTTAATTTGATTACACGACACTAGATCAAAACCAGATTCTTTAACCATATAGTGTAGTGATCAAAAAGTCATGACCTCCCATTGATCGCTTTATTGGTTTCCTGTTCTGATTCACTGGAAACCTTCTGGCCTGAACACTTGTTGCTAGTTTTAATCTTTGTCACGTTTACAATACAGCAGACTGGTCTATGGTAAAACTGATATACACCATACATTTAACATCATATTTCCTTTTGGCTCAAATGCTCTTTAACTGTTGCAAAAACACTTTTAATAAAGCTTAGGTCAGGAAATGTAAGAGTACATTCAGAGCAATATCAAATAAATAGCAGGACAACTGGAGATGAGATTTCTTTTTATGCCTTAAAACTATTTCATAGATTTTATTTAAACTTTGACATCTATAGGGATTTTGTAAAGCATTTTGTATTACTGCGATACTAAATATGACTTACTGAAATGACTCACTCTTGGAAATTTCTTGCTGGTCTTTTGCTTTTCGCTTATGACACACACTGCAATGGTTTGAACTCTGTCTAGTGATACGGTCAGCAAAGTTCATTTAAGATAAATATTTCAGGTTGTATACCAGTGTTTTACTCTGGGTCATCCTTTTAAAAGTACGAGTTTCAAGAACAAAGGTAATTCTTTGCTTAAACAGGAGAATTCAGTAGTTAATCACATACGTGAGGTTGGATTCCAAAGAGTTAATGATGAGTAGGACAGATTCATCTAATGTTGTAGTACCTCATGACTGTTGCTTTTAATCCCAGTAAAGATGACCAAAAAAAAAAAAAAAAATCTCAGCCCAGAGACTTTTGGGGTTTTTATCTTTTAAGACTAGTAGCCATATTGGTACAACTGAAAAAAAAAAAAAGAGTACAGATCCGCTCAGGTGTATAATATTGTCATTCACTGCTTCTCTGGTTTGGACCCACGGTAGGCTTTTTGGGCCTGGGGTTTAATACTTGCTCTGTCTTCTGATCAGCTTCTGTTGTTGCCAGTTCCAAGGTGTTTTGCTGTAATTGCTGTAACAAGTGTTCATACTGCAACTACATTAGATTGAATTCAATTTATGAACTCCAGAAACAGTTGCACTGTTTTGAGATAGTGCAGATCAAGAAATTCAGACACATACGAGACCCTGGAGACAACTGGATATGGACAGATGCTGCAAATCAGCCTCCTTTGAACCCTTCTGTTATACCGAAAGTAATCGAGAAAATTAATTTTCTCTATCTGCTTCTCTCTGCTTGTCTTAAAAACCCTAACAACTCAAATAAACTTTTCTTCAAGATTCATTTTATCACACTTCAAAATAAGGCACCAAATACTCCACCAAGTTCTCTAAGAATTTTTGTCAACTGATTTTTGTCTTGGTATGAGTATTATAAAATTGTTTGGAGGGCAGATGAGGTAATACTAGCAGAAAGCAAATACAGCTGTGAGCTCATCTATACAAAGCAGAGTTAATTTTCTTTAGGAAACTATTTTATTGTTTATATTTAGAAATACTGTTTTATAGAAATCACTATACTTGCACTATTCTAGAATCATTAACTCTCGTCAGGGTTCATTGTTGATTGTGCAGTTTTCCTGTTCTAGACATGCTAAACTCAGTCCCAAATAAATGGTCAGATTTGCAAAGGTAGATCCCAGTCTTGAGTATGCTGGAGTGCAGCCTGGCTTTCCTACAGAGATCCTACAGGCACTGGCTAACAGCTTTGCCTCAAAGGTCATTGGTTATTGCTAGACTCCCTAAAAATCAGCACTTTGTTTATCTGACTGAAACTTCTGCTAGGTGAAAATTTTTAGATGAGGAAATGAATTTCCTCATTTAAAGGATATCAAAGACAAAACTATGTCTTAAAAAAATAAGCCTCCATGATAAATGGAATGTTAAATTGTGTTTTATTGACTACTAAGCAAAGGAAGCAATTTTGCAAACAGATTTTGAAACGCTCTCACTGCATGCTATTTGTAAGCATGATCAAGACATTTCCTGCTTTAAGTCACAGTACCTAATGCACTGGGGTTTTTTTAAACAGCAATTTCAGTTTGCTTGATTTTGATGAATTAGTCTAATTTGTTAAATTAAACTCTGATTAGAATCTTGAGTACTGCCTTACAAATGTCACTTTGGAGGTGGAGGGGAAGGCAAAATCAAAGACAAATAATAAAGCTATGTAACAGTGATCTCAATCTGCTAAACCCCAAATTTATGTAAAACTCCCACCCCGAACACTTCAGGCTAACTTTCAATATTTGTAGTTTAAGTGAATTACAAGGGGAAAAAGTATTTTTGTCCATGTTAGTGTTGTGGTGAAACTTCACTGAAAAAGCCTTCCAGAGTTTTTAATGCATTTTTGAATGTATTAACTTTCCTCCTTATGTTCATGGCTCTTCAACAACACATTAGAATGTGTTGAAAAACTTGACCTCATTTCAACAAAATCTAGCTAATTTACTGGCATTTTTTTGAATTTTGACATGAAATTAAATCTCAGTGAAAGAGTAGTAAAGAAAACAATATAGTAACACTTTCTATTTGAGGATATAATTGTCTATTGTATCATGTTCAAAATTAGTTAAGATCTGACAAATCTTAAGCTGAAGCAGAACATCTTTAGGAAGTCTGAGAGGACTCAGTTGTTCTGGAAGAATTTTAATCTTAATATTTTAAATTAAAAATTAAAAAAGACAGCTGTGTGAAAGCAATAAATGAAGATGTAACCTGTTTCCTGAATTTCTCTGCTAAGGATATCTGATTGTTGCAAATATCTTCTATATCTGCCTCACACTGAAAGGAAAAGATGGTTCACTGTGATTTTTTTTGGTTTTTTTTTTCTTTTTTACATATTCCTTGCATATCTTTTGAGGTCTACAAAATGTATTCTAATTCAGTTTTAAAATCTCTAGAGCTAGATACTGCACTGGAGAAAGCAAAATGATGTTGGTAAGAGATGTAGGGGTGGCCATCTCTGCAGCTTTTCATATGGTTTTCAGGGAAGAGAAGCCCATACAGCCCCTCTCAGCTCTTATCTTTCAAACAATGAGTCCAGGGTGTTAGGACCTCTTCTTCAGGAGGGACAACAGCGACTGGGTAATGTGAGCAAGCAGAGTAAATAGGAGATCCTGGACTCAGCATCTGTTTGGTTGGTTTGGGCTTCTTGAATAATCAGTAATTTCCAAGAATTAACCCTTGTCTGGCATTGCTCATGGCTGTTACTTACAAGTTAATAATTCTAATTATGGCTGCATTTATAGCTATGACTTTAGGAAAAAAAAAAAAACAAAACTTAATGTTAACTGAAGTGAAACAGGAAATTCACTGACACTGAAATAAAAGCCACAACTTTGAGCTTTGTCCTAAAGCAGTTAAAGTGATAATGTTTCTAATATAACGTATATTTTTCGATATTTTTTTTAATTTGTTCGAGAATGTGTCACTCTTTCTAAACAAATAATGTTGTCGTATTATATGCAGTAAGTGTTGTTGACTTGTTTTACACATAATCTTATTTTACACGTAATCTTGAGAGCTGTATAAGTTGTCAGGAAGTTCTCAAAAGACTATCCTCTGTCTTTTGCATGTGATCCACATGTTTGGGTAAAAACAGTGTCATGCTTGAGGAAAATTAAGAATCTCTTTAAAGCTGGTTTGGTTTTGCATTAAACTTTTTCTTTATTGCAGGCTATATTAAACCATACTTAAGCTTTTTTTAAAATCTTAAGACTTCTCAAAGATCAGTAAGAAAGCACTTTTATAAAAATGCTCTGATATAGTTCTGCGTGCCTTGCAGTCCCTTTCACATAACGAAGCTGATTCTATAGGGGAGCTTTAGAAACCCCATTTGCATTGTAGCTGTACCACCATTGAACTTGCTAGGAATTGTTCTAGATGATGGATTGCTAATATTAGTTTCTGCAAGTATTTGTTTTGCTCACGGTGTCTCCATTTGTGCAGTGTTCGTGTTGCGATGGTTTCAGTATGAATGTGGCTCACTGTGGAAGTACAACTGTATATTTAAAAATGGGCTTCAGCGAGCTTAAAATATCTAAGGAGTTGCTTGTGTTCATGGAATTGAACAAGTAGCATGTAAAGGCCTGCAACCTTAACGCTGCATGTCCAGAAATGCCTCTGCATTGTAGTACCTACAGGACGTAAGGTTTGACTGGACTGGTAGTTGTCTCCCAAATGACAATGTATTTTCCATTAATTCAGTCTGACATGCTGCGACTACTTCATTTTCTGAGATAAGCATTTTTCCAAAGTAAGCTACTGGGAGCTTTTTAAAAGAAGCAATAGTGTACAAGCGTATGCCTTAAGCTGGAGTCATCTTGTCACAGTGGGAGACGGTCAGCAGTAAGTAGCAGTCAGCTGTTAAGTATGATAAGGGATTCCATTAGATGCTGTGGACTGTTAGTCTCAGGAATTTTTAAGTACTCCAGTTAAATTGCTTTTATTCATGTTAAATATGATTATAATTTAATAGATTATAACTGATCTTATTAATTGGCTTGTACTTAGACTTTTACCTCATGTCAACTCTCTTTTCATGTTGCCCAGTTGATAATGTTTTTCTGAATTATAGGACAGGTATTTAAAAATGCTTATGATTTGCTTCTCTTCAGCTAATAAACAGGTTAGATTGTACTTTTCAGCAACATTCTAGTTTTCTTTTGAATCATGTTTGGTTTTTAAGCAGGAAATCTTACTAAGACTTCCTATAGTTAGAAAGGTGAAGATAAATAAAGAGGGAACTCTGATTTTTAGATTACTCTTGCTATATAAGTAAATGCACTGAGAATTCAGTCTTTTTATTCTTTAAATAAAAATTTAACATACTGCCTTCTGCCAAAACCAATTTCATTCACCCACGGAAGCAGTCATATCTTTATCATATTTGATCTCACTCGTGTATTGATTATTCTACTTTGACTAAATTGAATATTTATTGGCAAGCTTTGTTAAAACTCTTAGTTAACTAATTATTTAAATTTACTCTATTCTGAAGTAGTATTGAAGCCTTTTAAGGGGAGAAGAAAGTAACATTTTAGTTTGACTTTTTTTCTGCCACCGAATTTCTAGCTTTAAAAGAAACTCACAGGTTATTACATAAAAATGTCTCACAGAGCTTAAGTAGAACTCTTTCATGAAGTCCCACTTGAAAATCTGACCTATGTTCTCTATTTAAAATACAAAGGAGCTTAGAAATATAACATGCTTGCAACTGACTGGCATCCTTTAAAGCATTTCATGATTCTATGATTTAACATGGAAGAACTTTTGAATTGTACTAAAACTTCTAAATTTCTCTTTACTGTCTCTCCTTCATGCCTGGCTTGATGAGGCAGTCGGCATCAGGTAAGAAAGTTTATTCTGAGGTTCAAGATTGATTGCTAGCCTTTCTTCAGCTCCTCTGAATTTGTGAAAGTACAGTTACTTGTTAAGAGTATGTACAGTTAAAGCCTTTTCATATGTTGACCAGCAGGACGTACAGTTTGCCTAAAGAATTCATCATTTTAAAGACACAAGAAGATATATAAGTGCAAACATTATTATTAAGATTTTGTTCTTGATTCAGCTGGCTTTTGAAGGGATAATGATGACATACATTTTGGTCACATAATGTTATTCACTCTCTGAAATGTCCTAAAGACCACATGAGTGTGCTGTAGTGAAAACTAGGTTGAAGCTGCAGTCATCTAGATGATATGACCTGGATTCAAGAATTAAAACATGTGGGTTTACCAGACCTGGGTTTTTAGTTGGTCTGTTGTTTTGTTTTGTTTTTTTTTAACAGATGTGATCAGATTTGAGATTCTTGCAAAACTGAAGCAGTAAGAAACAGCCAAGGTTCATTTGAATGTCACTTGTCAGGGTGACAGAGATCTAGTTCCTCTCACATGAAGGAGGAACAGACCCAAAGCTGAAAGGCTTTAACCAATATTGGCTCTTTGTAGAAAAGAGAACAGAAGTGACAGATGGTGGGGTGTAAGTCCATGGCTCAGCTCAACATGGCTGCAAGAAAAAGGGCTGTTCTTTTTCCTTCAGTGGAATGATAAGGATAGAGTAGAACTGGGGAGAAGAAGAGGGGGTGTTTTTTGGGTTGGGTCCACATGTGTGTGTGTCCCCCAAGTCCTTAGCTGGATTTCCCATTGTCTTGATATGCTTGGCTACACGAATGACAAGATCTTGGCATAATGCTTTACTTCCTACTTTAAGCTCTTCTGTGTTCAAATAAAACACTGATGGCAAGAATCTCAAGAAGGCTCTCTTAAAAAGGTTACAGATGAACTTCAATGTGAATAAGATAATTCAGTAACTGTAAAATCTAAATCACAACTACACCATGGCAAACACAGAATTAGTCGTTACAAATCAGGAAAGATACTTTTGAGTTTTCCTTGAGAGGTCTCTGACATCATTGTCTTGGTGTGCAGTAGCAGGCAAAACAGACAAGACAATGTTGGGCATCAATAGGAAATATATTAAAAACAAAATAAAGGGGTTTACATTGCCACTGCAAAACCTTGGTGCAGGGCTGGTCTCTACACCTCAAGATGGATGTAGAGAATTTAAAGACAGTCTGTGGGGAAGTTAAAAGGCAACTAAAATGATCAGTGGTCTTGAGCACTGCCTGTTTGTGAGAGGCTAAAAAGGCTTGGGACTCATCTGTTTTAGAGAGAAGGCTGAGGGAGGCATTATGATGCAAGTTTCACAATCATGACTGCAGAACTGCTTTTCACCACTTATTCTGGCATTACTAGAATTTAAGGGCAATTCCTGAAACAAGTAGGAGATAAGTTTAAAACAAATAAAGGAATTTCTGGAACTTACTGCTACAGAAAGCTGTGGAGGTAGACAGCAAATAATTTTTTTTTTTTTTTTAAATCATCAGTCATGAACAACTAGTCTATAAATAGATGCTGAAACAGCTAGGAAGAGATGCGCTCTCATATCTACTACAACAGTTTCTGGACAAGTGAGCAGGGGTTTGGGGAACAGATTGCAAAAATCGGTCATATTCACACGTTTTCCCTTAAAAACAAACCAACATGAAAGTCCTGTTGTCACTGTTGGAGACAGAATATTGGACTGATGGTCCATTGCCCCGACCCAGTGGGACACTTAGGTTCCAATCTTGAAAAAAAGATACTGCTTTTTCTATTAGAAATGCAGAGCCTCACTCGCTAGACTGTAAAGTTATGTCAGAGTACAAAACTCTTCATTTTAAGAAACTTCTATTTTAGAGCCTTAAGCTGGCATTAGCTGCTAGTATATAATTGCACTGGAACGCATGCTGTCTACAAGTTGTTCCAAATGGTTTGAGAAGCCTTACAGAGCCTTTTGGCCACAAGAGAAATTGCAGATAATCAGGCTCCTTCAGAAATGCTCCTGAACAAATACTAGATTGACATGCCCGTAAAGTATCTTCAACTCTGAAACTACACAAAACTGAAAATAGTGCACAGCTGTTCCCAGCCTATTCTGTTGGATACTTTTAATTTCTTGAAGATCAGTTGCTTTCATCAATGTTCATGCTTAAAAAAAATTGCAGATGCAAGTCAGATTCTACCTTCAATTAAAAAAACAGCTTAAGCATTTTCAAGATTAAAGTGACAGATTTCTAATTGTAAAATAAAAGTAACCTGTTGAAGACTAGGTTTTGTGATAAATTAATGTACTGACATTTAATGTAAAGGCATTTGGATTCAAATGACAGCATTTATGTTTTTAACAAGTGCAGTAATTTTTGGCAGGTACAAAGCATTTCAAGTTCTCAAACTCCAAATGGCTGCCGTAAGAACAGTAATATGCATCCCACTGCTCATGCTTTTCACACATCACTGAATTGTAATCTACCTTTCATCTTGGCAGGAACCTTGGGAGGCCTTTAGTCCAACTCCCTGCTCACAACAGGATCAACACCGAGTTCAAAGCAAGTTGCTTAGGGCTCTGTCAGTTGGGTGTTGAATCCCACTAAGGACGGAGAGTCCACAATCTCTGAACAACCTGTTCTAGTTCTTAACTAGCCTTGTAGCAATTATTTTCCTTTCATATTCAAACGTAACCTTGTGTTTTGTATTACGATCAGTGTCTTTTCTCCCACTATGTATTTCAGCAAAGAAGCAGTTCTCTCTTATATTAAGGCATAAGTGCTTGCCCCTTAACTGTCTTGGCACCTCTCCACTGAATCTACCCTTTAATACCTTGTCCTGAGGAAGGAGTGAGGTAGCAAGTGCAGTATAGAACAGATGCAGTCCAACAAGTGCCAGATAAGAATCGGTTCCCATGATGTAATGGCCATGCCCTTGTCAATACAGCCTAGTATGCTGTTAGCCTTCACTGCTCAGGGGCTCGGGGACACTGCTGTTTAGCCTCCTGTCTGTCAGGACCCCCCCTCTTCAGCAGTTTTGCTGTCCAGCCTGTCGAACCTCATAATACAAACAAATTCTATGGTACAGTGTTTGTTTGTGCTTCTGGCCAAGACAGCTATTTTTCAAGCAGACAGAGAAGTTACAGAACTACATGACCATCAAGACACTTGTTGCCTATATTCTCTGCATACGTTCATTTTTCTTCCTAGCAGTCTGGCTCCCCTTGGATGTGAGAAGTACTTGAGAAAAAGGACAAGCAAGTGTAAAGCTCTAGGTCAAAAGTAGCATTTCTGGAAGGTCAAAGATTGTGTATCCTTTCATTACAATAACAAAGGATAACAACATGCTATTTTCCCAGAGTCACTTTAGGAACTGGCAAAGGCTGTGTCTGTTCATTATTTTTTCCCCAACAGCATTTTCCACAGACTCTCATTTGGTATTTGGAAAGTCTCCTACCTAAAACTGTGAAGCCATGATTTTCTTATGGGACCTAAATACTTTCATCTAAAAGTATCCTGTGTTGAAGTCTTGAGGAAAATAGTTGAGGTCATTGGCTTGACTTTCTGAATGTTCAAAACAACTAATATTGAGTGTCAGCTTTAGAAGTTCAGGTGAACCAGTGGCTTAACTGTGCAAACCTAAAAGACCTAAAAATAATTTTTTACTCTAATATGAAATGTCTAGTCACTCATATAGCAGAGCTTTTTTCTGTGGTGAGGATGGAGAGAAATTGTTGGGTTTCATTTTGGTTTTCTGTCTTTATTTTCTTAGTGACTAAATTGATAGCTGTTTTGGAAACTTCATGTGGCAGCTAATCTGATCACATTGCAGGATATTTTTAGGGATAATATTTCTAAATAACACAAGAATGTCCGTATCAGGCTTTCTGTATTTAGGTATATAAGCTAGTAAAAATTATTTATTCCAGATCCTAGATACTGGACAGAAACACGTATTTGGCATAGGCTGATTTCACTTACATCGTGATTTATGCTGTGCAAGTGTGGAAATTCTTGTTTTGCTTGACTTTACAGAAGCAAGTTCCTCATGAAACAACTGCAGTCTATATGCATGTGAAGAAAATGCTAAAAACTAACATTAGAATGTAGTTACAACCAAAGTTTAGATCTACAGGATGTACCCATATTCCTAAAAGGGATGTTTTGACATAAATTAAAAGCTAGAGTTTTACAGGCTGTTAACATCAGATTTTATTGCTTCTAGCATGATTATGACACTTCTGATCTTTTTTCAATCCTTTCTTTATTCTCATCTTTTGCACAAGCCCATGGTAAGTACAGAGATTCCTTCTTCCCCAAATGGACAGGTAAAATCTTCTATTGGTATCAGTAGCAAGGACCTACATGCGCTTTTTATTTATCAAAGTGAGGATAGCTTCAGATTAATTGAAAGATCAAATAGGTTCATGTAAAGGAGCTCTTCAGGCTTTTTCTTCTTTCTGTTTTCCAGGTCTCTGTTACTGTGAAAAGTCACTTACAAAATAGCACTTGGTGCATCTTCCTTTTTAAGCTTCTAGAGTGACATTAGAAAGTTTTTGTAATGCATTTTTAATGTTTTTCTCATCCTTAGGATTTTTTTATCTTAATACTCTTGAATTGTCAAAACTGACCCAGAGGTAGTTGCTACTGCTCCTTGCAGGGGGGTTGGACTAGATGACCTTTGAAGGTCCCTTCCAACCCTAACCATTCTATGATTCTAAAAGCTAACAAAAGTGAAATTCTAAAAAAAAAAAAACCCTCAAGATTTGTCTTCCACGACTTGCATTTATTTTCACTAAATTAACAGGGGACTTGCCAGACTTAAGGGCTGTTGGTTTTACTTTTGAATAGCTTGACTGCATGGTTGTAATAGTTTATCACTCCATAGTGCATTTTGAATTAAAACTTTGCTGTATCTGTGAAAAGACACTCGATCTTGCTGTGTAGACGAACTAAGTGTATTCTCTGGGGTTTTTTCTGTGGCTGTATGAAACTGGTAATACTCACTTGGGATCCTGTTCTTTGAAATCAGGGGAGGGCTTTTCTCAAGTGAGAAGTTAGGTGATAAGGGAAAGAATGCAGCTGTAAAAGAAAGATATGAAAGCCAAAAGTGCTGTCAAAACAAATAGGCCACTCAAGAAAACTAACTATAAACCATCCTTGTGGGGATATGAAAGACGCAGTAAATAGCCTGGAGGAATCTGTCATTAGTGATTCTAGGTACCTTGATTATTAAGCCTTAAAACTGAAATACACTGGAGGTGGAAGGAGAATTTTGGAAAATTCCAAGTATTACTTAAGACATTCTTTCAAGGTGTCTGCTTAGGCAGCCAGAAGTGAGAAGTCACTTCGTTCTGATTCCAGCTGAGTTTCAAAGTTGTTATCAAATATGCTACTTGTAGATCGAGAATTTGATTTAATCCAGTAAGGGTTCAATGAGACACTTCTTGGAAATGTGTCGGGTTTTGGGGTGGTGATTTTTTGTTGGTTTTGGGTTTGTTTTTTTTACTGTTGGACTTCTCAGCTCTGATTAACTGTTAACTTCTGATGTTTCTAACAGATCAAATGTCTAAAAGGCCAGAGAGACTTCTCAGACCAACCCACTTTTGATGGGATTCACATTGTCAACCATTTCACAGGAGATGATGAATCATTTCATTCTTCTGATGAAGATTTTATAACTAGCTCCATACAGGAGAGTGGGGTGAACTTTCATCTACACAGGAGGACTGGACAGATGGCTTTGGATCACACAGTTGTAGACAGCAGTGACAGTGATACTGAAGAAAGTGCCCTTCAGACTGAGAATTCAGACAAGATGGTTTCCAAGCAGAGAAGAATGGAATCCTACTCTACTACTGTGTGATTATCACTGTGACTAGCATTGAAGACTTTCATATTTCTTTAAGGGTGAAATTGTCAGGTAACTGACGCTATCCAGCAGTTGGTTTAGGTAACTATTGGTTCTGGTCTGGCCTGTGATAAATATATACATGTACTGTCTATCTGCCTTCTCTCTTTGCCAAATCTTGCTAATGACATACTATTGCCATAAAACAGGCTGAGAAGTTGATGGATGACAGTTCTGACAGTATTAATGAATGTTCCTTGGTTTAGAAACTGCAAATATACTGTTTCTTTAATGTGTAAGAACCATTTTTGCTGTTCACAAACACAGGAATTGTTTTCCTCAAAAGAATTTGCTCTTGTGCAATATTTTATGCTCTGAACAAATGTGTATGTTTTACATTATCCATTTGTGATCAAGATGGACCCTAGTAAACCATCTGATCACGACACATAAATATAAAATAATCTTATGCTTCTTGATTACTTTTGTTTTTACTAAAGTTATTGGATGCCCACAGAAGGCTTGAAAGAGGAGCCTTTATCTGTACTACTTCATATATACAACTAATGGTCACTAATGTCATAAAGGTGTTTTTTCACTTAAATCTATGTGCATCTGCTTTTGATGTTGCTAAATAATACCTGGTCTAAATATATTAACTACAATAATGTTTATTTTGTACATATTTATATATCTACACGAAGCTGAAAATGTACATTACACCATTTTATATGAGGAATGTAAATGTTGCAATATTACTGTCTCTGGTATTCTAATAGGAAAATAAATTCTGTATATACGCATTAGAAATTAATTACTAAATAAAGACAAAACACTAACTTCACATTAAGTTTCAGCCTAGCTACACTAACAGGCTCATGTTGGAAATGCTTGTTCAAAACACTATTGACTGAAATATTTTAACTTCATATATATGTAATGAAAATAAATTTTTCATGATTTAACAAGGTTGCAGCAGTTACTGTTTAGTCACTTCTGAGCTACAGCCCTCAGTTACCACATAGTTACTTGCTGGCTCTAAATTAGAGTGGTAGTTCAAATAAGGTGAAAAATTACTCATGTCTTAGTTCTAAAGAGGGCATGATGAGTGCAGTAAAAACATGTAAGTTCAATCTTCTTACAGTTTTATATTACAGAGCTATCTAAGAAATAAGCTATTGGTCCTGTCACCAGGTAGCTGTGATTCACCAAAGCAGTAAGAGCTCAGCATTCTGCTTTCACACTCTCTTGAAAATTGAGTTCGGTAAAATGGCCCTAGCTTCTTGAACAGAACAAGGTATTCTGCTGTTGTCAAATGAACACTCACTTGCCCTCTCAGCCACATTCTAGTCAAGAATATTCTTAATGGCAGCTATTATTGCCATGTTACAGAATTAAACAATCCTTAAGACTTATTTTTCCAGCAATGTTTGCAGATTTTCTATTAATTAAAAAAAAGAAAAAGCCATGTACCAGTTGGTACTGATAGTCAGCACATATGTTAACTGTCTTGCTACCCGTGAGAAGCAGTATGGTTGTTTAAAATTGCAAAAGTGCAGAACGCTGGTCCTGTTAGGCATTTCTCTTATTTTGAATGCATCCTCAAAGAAACAGCACAACTGAGGACATAACAAATATTCAAAGAACTACAGTGAAAGCTGCAAGAAAGCAGCATGTTCTAGGCTTCTAAATAGTATTATCTGCCCAGGTACAATCTAATTTAAATCCTGAAGCAGGTGGGTGACAAATCCAAGTTACCAGTTTCTGCAGATCCTAACTTGTTTCAGTATTTCTGCAGAATTTCCCCACGTGCTACCAGTAAATACATAGTTCCCAGTATAGCCTGTGGAAATTGCGAGCTCTGAGGTGGGTTAGCTGACTTCGATTCTCATCCCTGCTGGAAATGTAATGTATGCAAAAGCAAATCAGGAGCACTTTTGTTCACTAACAAGTAACAGTTGCCTTTCTTCCTTCCAGTGAGCATCTGGTAAGTTATGTTTGCACCTGGATAATTGTTGCCCAAGAGGATAGGTGACAAATGTCTTGTTCCCTGTCATCAATACCAGCTGCAAGTCTCTCTTAAAGGTAACGTTCTGTAATAAGTGGCAAGAGCAAAATTCAGTTGGAGAGCCATAAAAATCCTGTCTGTTTGAACAGTGAAGTGTTATGATTTTGCAATAACTGCCTTACTGTTCAAGTGATAGCAAATGAGATTAGTTGGCATGGGTTATTTCCTGAACTTCTGTGGTTTTAAAGTATACTAACAGAATAAATACTGATACTGAATAACAGCATAAATAAAAATATCAAGGAAAAAAGCTAAAGTCCTTATCCAACTAACTGCATCTCTTCTAGTGATGCAGGTGAATCACTGGACATGCTGCAGTTTCAGAAGACTTAGTTACACACACAATATCCTAGGAAGACAACCCAAGAGAGGCTGTTCAGAATCATCCCGCTTCTTCTGCAACTATTCTGCCAAAAAATGACACTAGCCTCTTTCCCTATGTGTATTATCATTTGAATATGCACCAGAATAATGTCAAATCATCAGCAGAATAGGTAATATATTTACTAACATGTCAATAAATAAAGCATACTAATTATGCTACACACCATGATGTTGTTTGTGTGATCTTTAACAAACATTGCTGTTCTCTTAGATTTGCTCTTACGTGCAGGCTACAAGAGCTCAATGTGAATGCTAAAAGCATAAGGTAAAAAAAGCATGTAAACATGAAAACTTAAGATTCTTGAATACACAAGTGCTGCAGCTGAGAAGACAGGTGAAAGAGGAAAGGGGATGCCCCGCTATTTACAGAATTTACATGTAAATCATGTTTTATGTTTGGTAGTGAAAATGGTTCTCCTTTCCCAATCTGATAATCAAATGTCTTCACTAGCTAGAGAAGCCTCAGTATTTACATTTTCATTTTTCTTCAGACTGAATATTTTAGGTCCTAATACCATTTATTATTAGACCTCTTTTTATGTAAGCCATTTCATTTCACATATGTTTGTAACATTTGTGAAAATTTGGGAACATGACTAGTTAGGAAAAAGTACATCTGTGAAGTTGAGAAGAATGTATTACATTAACGGTTCAATGACTATTTGTTCATTTGGTCACCTTTTTTTGACAAAATGCAGGCCTCATCTTCATGAAATAGTATTTTCCACTAAATGAAATTTTCAACTGTATGTGCAATTTCCTATATTATTTTAACTAAAATAAATTGCAATAAAAGTGATTCAAAGAAGCAGCTACATAGACGTTTGCAGAAATGTCACAAAACCACTTTGTAAATCTTGCACTATTGAACTTAATCATTACTCAGCCCTTTCGTGGAACTGCAACACAGAAGGAACTGTGTGTTTCTCTGGGGTTTTTAATGTAATCACTATTCTGTATCAGAGACTATGCTAGTGACTTAGTGAAACCTGATACTCGTGCAACTTTTCTATTTTAAGCTAGAATGACCTAAAGATATGTTAGATATTTTTATAAATATCCACATTTTAGACTGGATGTGCTGCTAATTCCCTTACCTGTAAAGGCTCCAAATAATGTCACTCATTTGGGAGGTAGAGGAAATGCAGATCTCCTAGGAAAGCCATTAGGCTGCTCCTGGAGACTAAAATAAAAAATCAGCCTATAAAATAGAGGTTAGTACAATCTAAGTGGAAACTACAGTGTTATGTTTAGTTATGCACCACGTACTGACTCTATGTGTACTGAGAGGGAAGAGGAAACCTATGTATCAAATTAATGGATTTCTGGATTTAAGTAAGTTAATTTTTGTTCTGTGCAAAAATTCTTTTATCAGTATAATTGCACCAATATATTTGTTGTAATTCTCTGAGGGGTTTGGTTGTTTGTTTTGTTGTTTTTTATTTTTTTTGCAAACTAGCTCAAGACATAAGAAAAATCAGTAAAATACATTTTTGCAGTAGCCCACAGAACCAGAGATTCTGAATGATGGAATGAAAAGCACACAGCAAATTGACTTTCAATATAACCTCTACAGAGCATGAAGTGTCAGCTTCAGAGTGGAGAAAACATGCAAACATATGCATGCCTATGAATACACAAACACTGATTGACTAAGATGCAACCACTAGATCCAAGATACAAGAGCTTAACACCCTCCCTTTCCAGGAATTAATACTTCATTTCACAATTACGAAAAACAAAAACAATGTGGCATACTCTTAGAATGGTATACCCTTGCACAAGTGACTGAAACTCCTAGCATCCTGCTATGTGAACTAAAATTCCTGAGATTATTTTGCATAATCTGCATTCTGTAACCCATTGATTCAACTTTCTTCTATTCATAATGGAGGTAAATTCTGGGTCCACTTGTTCCCGAAGCACCTCCCTTCAACACCACAGCCTACTGTCATTTTCCCTCCCCAGTTCGTGCTCACAGTGATCACTACTTTTCTAATCTGCTCCGAGAGCAGCAGAAGTTACTTTGGTTTCCGCAGTGATCAAAAAAATTGCTATCAAAATCACTGATTAATGCCTCGCATATTTACAACACGTTTATGCCACAGGGAGACACATAAAGCAGCTAGTGACAAGATGCTGGGGAAAAAAACCTAAACAATAAGTAGGATATGTTAAAAATAATTAAATATTTACAAAGAAGTTATAAAAAAATAAAGACATGCTTCACAACAGAATGCACAGTGCTACAAGTTCTAGCAGCGTCTCACAGTGAAAGTGTTCTGGACAATTCGGATCTTGGGTTTTATCATTTTAAAGCATGTATGTTACTCATGAGTTCCCCACAGAATCACCCTCTTTGCTGCCTTCTCCCAATTCTGACTTCCACACACATGAAACTGCTTCTCCTCCCCTACATACCAAGCAGCTAACCTGTCAAATCCTGTTGTTCAAATCCTTCCTCCTGTTACAAAGTGTCTCATCACTTCTGAAGATCTCATCTGCATCCTGTCACCTTTGGTGCCTTATCTGATGTCTTCTTAGCCCTAATGGTGACTTAAAGCAGCTGCTGTGAACAGTGCAGTACATTACACTGAGTAGCTCTTCAGTCTTATGCGCGAGTATAATGTAATCCCATCCCAGTTTAGACCTCACCTTTTATTTATTTCTTCCCCTCTTTTGTCATTACAGGGTAACGATCATGTACTTACCATTGCATTCAACTGTACCTTGTGAAGTTTTTGAGTATCACACTCCATTAGTATGAGTATCACACTCCATCACGCTGCATTAGAGCAGCTCTGTTAAAACCCAGACCCAACCCCATCCCCAGCCCCAGTCACCTACACGTCACATGAACTACATCACCCTGCCAACTCGGGACCGCTGGCTTTCAGCTTTTTCACAGTGTCATACAGAATACTCGGTACTGTCACACAGCCCTTGCAGTGTACGTGGTGACCACTGCATACACAAGACCACCTTTAAGGTTACTGAACCTTCAAGGCACATGGGCCACACCATAAACCAAGGATAAGAGGCGCGTCCCTTCACCCCTGCTCAGCGTGCTGTTACCACAGGTAGCAAGCTCCTCTCGGGGCTGGAAAGAGCGCTGGGACAATGGCTGTGGGAGGCTAAGGAGTGGAAATTGCCTTCAGGCCCTACCTGTGGGTTGCAGCAGCTGCAGCACTTTTCTTTCAGTCCCTCGTTCCGTGCAGACAGCAGCCCAGTGACGTTTCTGGGCTGCAAGATAAAACGCGTGAGGAGCGAGTTCCAGGTAAAAAGGGCTGGAACAAAGCTCACGCGCCACGGCGTGAGCCGGGGCCGCCAAAGCCCCGGGAGCGGCAGAGGAGGCCGCGCCGCCCGCCAGCTCCCCGCGCCGAGGCCATCGCATGTGCGGAGCAGCCGGCCGAGGCCCTCAGCGGCCCGCCGCGGGCAGGGGCAGGGGCAGGGGCAGGAGCAGGGGCAGGGGCAGG
>WHYT01017070.1:330445-361953 GCA_009806455.1 Tetrax tetrax | reverse complement strand
AAAAAAAAAAAAAAAAAAAAAAAAAAAAAAAGGTTTTCCAATTTCCAGTGGTTTGTATTAACATCAGTGCCAACACAAGTGATTAATCATTGCATTTTCTTTGGTACTTATCTCTAAAGGGCTTTTATGCTTCAACATCCTGGCCATCCTGTATGGCTGTGAGGGTGAGAGTCACTTTAATCACCCCAGGGAGGAATTTTTCTGGTCTAACCGTAATGTCCAGACTGATGAAGGTCCCCTTTACAGCCAGCAGATCTCTAGTTGGTAGAGTCCAGGACAGAATTAGTTCAGTGCTAAACAAGATATCTGAATAGGTCAGACAGATAGTGACTTCAAAATAACAGTTTCTTTCTTTTGTTTGTAGAATACGCTGCCTTGCATTGGTGCAGCTGTTTGTACTGAAGTTATTTACAGTTACATGAAAGGAGAAGGTTATTGCTTTTGTTAGCACTGCTGTTGCTTGCCAAATAGATCTTTTGTGGATGACCCTGGGTGACTTTTCCATTGGTCCATGTGCCCATGCAAGCTACTTATGTGCCAGCCTTGGTCTTGCTTGAGTTTTCTTTTTAAACATTCATTTGCTTAGCTTCTTATATCTCTACAGGGATGCCTCTTGTTGCTCTCTAATGACCTTGAAGTAATTTTCCAGATATTGTGTTGTCAAATTTAAATCCCAAAATCATCTTATATCCAGGACTATGGTTTTTTTTCCTCCTCTGACTCTCAACAAAGTAGACATTTGCCACTCTTGCAACTTTATTGTCTCAGTAACACACACCTGACCATGATGAATTCTAGCATATCCCCTTTAAAAGTATACAGAGTAACTAAAAATCTGCTGCATATTCCTTCCCTTAGCCTCCTGGCTGTTAATAAACAGAAGAAAATCTTATTTCAGTCACATGTCTTCTAATCAACATTCTTCTATTCTTTTCCCTGAGTATCTTAAATATCTAGTGCCACACTGGGACTCAGTTGTATAGTGTCTTCCCACAGACAGTGTATAGCTCTCTATAATGATTTTAGAAGTTTAATAATAACTAGTAATATTCAATTTATGTTAATAATTAAACGTGCATGGAAAGTCAGTGTCTGAAATTACTCACTCCCTTCCTTTCTTTTCCCTTTGCTTTAGTGATATTTACAGTCCATTCATTTGATCTGATTATTTTAGGCACCTCAGTTTAGCTGCCTGGTAATCTCCTACCTGAGTGTATGCATTGGTTCTACCAGAGGAAATCATTAGGATGAAATGAGCACATCATAAAGCAAAAAAAAAGTATAATAATTTGCCCTGCTATTTAAGAAAAGTAATGCTGACCACATTCAAAAGTAGTATAAAATATGACTTGAAGAAGTCTATGTGTATGTCATCTGTTTCACAAACCTCACATACTGTAATTTAAGATGAGAATAGTCCCTGGTTTCTGAAACTTCTGTAGTGAATAGATTTCTGCATTCTTATTTTCACTTATGCCTATCCGCATGTACCAAATGAGTTCTGCAAAAGATAGCCATCTCAGTGCTCTGTGGGATCTCATGTAACCATCTTATTCCGGTTGACGATCTTTTCAAGATAATTAAGTCTCATGTATGCATATATGCTGACAAGTCCAGTAGATGCAACTCAGCTGCCAAATGACCAGAGTCAAGTATATAAAGGGTAAGGTGGGTATATGACACACCTCATAAAGACTGAAGTGTACAACAGAAATAAAAAAATAATCCTTGATTACAATTTAATGATATTCTAGAGAGGACAGCTTGTTTGTTTACTTTTGTGTAAGGTGTTTTGGTTTATCTGTAAAAAGTGCTATGCTAATTGAGTGATGGAATTTGTACAATCAGAGACAGCCACAGAGGAGTTTTTTAATTAATAACCAATCCCACTCCTCACTTTCAAAAGGAAAAAAAAAAAGCAAGAGAAGAAAAAATAAGAAATGTTGAAATAAAAAGAGTAGCAAGGGGGGCAACTCTCTTCTACATTGTTCTTGGTCATCCTAAAAAATTTTTATCAAACTGTAATAAAACCCTGTGTTTTTTTAGCATTTATTTAATGCTTTTGTACTAATTTAAATTTATTTTTAAAAATGAAAAATTCAACAAGTAAATCAGCTACTACTTCCCCAACTTCACTACTTCACCTTATAAGCATAACCATTTTCAAACACTTCTCCCCGTTTAATTTCATACTTTATTTCTGCTGTTCAAGCACGACAGCATAATACAGTCAAAAAGTTCAAGCTAGAACACTGCTTGTGAGTGACAAGGAGTTGCCTCTGTGTATGGGATACATATGGATTTGTTTAAAGATGGATGATTCTGAAGATATTTTTTCCCCTGTGATTTGATCTCTTTGAAAAAGGAACCCATTTTCATTGGAAAGTCATTGAAGGCTCCCCCGTAAGGAATTTACAAGGCTGATGTGTCACAACACATTACTGTTCAACCCTTGAGAAAATAACCACAATTATTAGGTTATTTTAGGACCTTCCATTAAATTTGAGGGTATAAATGAAAATACATTAGTCAAGTGAATTCAGCTAGCTTTGGGGGGAAAATACTTTGCAGAGGTGTTCTGATAAAAGTATTTGACTGTGTTTCTTCACGTTTTTACAAACTTTTGTGTTATAGTCTTCTGTGATATCTCTCATTTCACCCCTAAAGAACCTTCCTTTGGCTGGAATTATACTTCATTCTTTTTCCAGACTATTTTTATGCAACTATTTATGCACTGGGTTTATTTATTGAGCTAGCAGTTTAAACTGGGTCCCAGAGGCTGTCTTGCATTTCAAAATGGTATTTCAGACCTTGTCAATCCTGATCCTTTGCTGTGGATCTGATGATGTTCTTACAATTCCTTTTTTCTTCCTGCATAATTTCTGTTCACTTCTCATCGACCTTGTGATTCTTCCAACCACAAATTACTCTGCCAGTTTTAGAATGGGAATGTATTGTTTTCCATCCTGTGTGGTACAATTGTATTCACTTGGTTGTAGATCTGCCATAATTTCTGAAAATGATCCCATATTATTTGTGGTTTTCACAACCTGAGATGAACACAGGTTCATACTCATGGATAGTTTTCCTTGTGGGTTTTTTTTTATATTCAGAAGATTTTAAAAATCAGTAATCAATATCCATAGTCATTCAGAATCTGGGGAATTAATACAGGCGTTCACCAAATGCATGGTCTTTGTGAAAGCAAACCTTGCAGCTTCTGGATGTCATAAATGTTTCATTATGGCAATGGTTACAACACTGGCTTCTTTTTCTCAAAACTGATAATGTGTGTTTGAATTGCCATTAATTACTTCAATTTTTTTTTTTTTTACTTTTTTATCCTAGATCTACAGGTCAATAATAAATGTTATCTTAATTTTTCCAGTGAATTTACACTGAAAAGTTGCACAACTATCTGATGTAAACTATCATTGTTCTACTATATGAAAACACAGTACAGAAATTAACTTCAAACAAAACTAGAACAATGATTGTTTGAAGCCTCTGATTTCTTCCATGCAAAGAAAAATTTCACCAAATTCATTCTCACAGCCAGTAAAACCTTGAAAATCTCTTTGTCTTCCTTAATTCAGTATTTAGAAAGATTTATGACTTTAAGAATTATGTAGCTTGGGCATCGTGGAAATTCAGCAACTCTCAAAATAGGGCTGACATTTTAATCTTGGCCTGACAGATCTTCTGTGAATGGAAGATCAGGATAATCCCTCTTAAATTCACTTCCAGTTGAATATTCCAGACTGATAATGCCGACTTTTTCCTCCATTTTTCACTACTTATGAGTATGTCCTGTTACAGCAAAACCTTTCATAAAGTCTTCAGTGCAACTGAAGGTTGGTGCGACCTCACTCCATTAAATGTCAGCCTCAACCATGTAATGATCAGGGTGCTACACATTTCTAATGGTAGATTTTTGAGTTTAACTGTATTTGTTACTGATTAAGTCTGGAAATAGGCTGAGATGAGTGACCTTGGCTGCACCAGGATTTTTTTTTTGCCAGGACTTTTTATGTTTATACATTCTGTGAATATATTTCCAGGTGGTTTAGAGGCCTCCTGACAGCTTTGGACTTGAGAGTGAAGAGGGGTGTCTAAGTGGAAGTTTTGAGGATGTCAGAAGTACCTACCCACCTCTGGTGATGTGATCTGACACAGCTTCCCTGAAACAGTACTGGAAGTTTGTAATGAAATGAGGAACTGAAGGCAGGTCCCTCCCACTTCTTTCTAATCCCAGATCTGCAAGGCCATTCCTCTTTATTTGTCAGTTCCATTTATTTTCTCCAAAGGACACAAAACAATGTTGTTGTTCTTCCAGTTAGGCTGATGACTCTTCAGAGAAGAGCACATTGGGGTGGAACTCAGTTCAAAGAGGGACGTGGACATTTTGGGATATATCTGTACATAAATTGAAAAACCCATTAATAATCCCCTACACCCATTTTCCACTGATCAGGAACCAAGAAGGGAGGGAACATGCAACACTTAGGTGTGGGCAATATTAATCTAATACAATTAATCATCACAATAGGAATCCAATTACTACATTTTCTTACTCCAGCTAATCCATCTGACTGAAGCTACAGTGCGTAATGTTTCTGACTTCCTTAAAACATCAACAGAGGGGTTTTTTTCCTTTTTTCATCTCTTAAGCTGGCAGATAAGTATTTCTGCTCAAAACTCTATTCATCTTGTTTCTCAATCCTCATTTATTCTGCCTCAGACTAAAAACTACAGCCACGAATGGCAGAGGGATAAAGAGGAGACATGAATAGGCTATAAATGTCTTCATGCTAAACTTGTCAGATTAAATGATGGATTTAAGAACTACATTGCAAACTCAAATTTGGTAGCATTGCTGGGAAAAGGAAAGGCTGTTACTAACATGTTTGGTATTGGATTAAATTTATCTTGACATCATTAAAATTAGTATTTTACCTCTTCTTCACTTGCCCTGAGCCTTTGAAGTCTTAGTCCTGCAATGTGTGTCTTTGCCCTTCTTGCCCTGACTCCTGAATGAGACAGTGAATTCAGTTGAACTGTGAACTACCTCTTTTACTCGACTGTCAAGTACCTAGCAGCTCTGCCAATGCTCATCCAGACTAGGCAAAGTCTTTTTCCTCTCCTGGGTGTGTGCTGAAGTCTTTAGCACTGCTGTTGTTTGACTGGACAAATGAATAAGGGAGCTGAAATCACCACGTCTGGTAGGATTCAAAGCCTACATCACAGTAAGAGTCTCCATTACCATGGATTGGGCTTCAGGTCATGTTCCTTATGATGTACTAGAGGCTTTGAAGCCTGTCCTCTGAGGCTAAACCCTAATGCCTACCAGATCTCTAGACTATCCATCTGTTTAATAAAAACAAATGGACTTGTAATGAAAAGTACCAAGGCCAGACCTATGACTGGAAGTAATTGGCATTCCTCCATTGACTTCTGCGAAGATTTAAGGATATTAACTGACCATCAACCCAGTGGAGCATTAAATCAGTGTTACACAGGAGAAAAATAATTCCCCCTGCGACATTACTATTGAATAGGTCTATACAGCCAGTATATATGTTCATTTCGGTAAAGCGGCCTCAATTGTATTTTACAATAGGATCGTTTTTTCCCAGCACAGAGTCATTCAGTAGCCTGTGTGTTCAACAAAGGCACCGCCTGCATTCCAGCCTCTTGCCAACAAGCCCATGATTTGTGTTTGGCTTGGTGTTTATTGTTGGGGTATTGTTTATGTGATTTAGTGATATAAACAACGCTGATTGCATGGACAGAAATTCAATAAATGCATTGCACAAGTCTGAGGGTTGCATGTATTTTTAGCATATGCCAAATTTTTTTGGTTTAGTTTAGTTTTGCAATTAGGATAGAAGTGTTTAGTTTAGTTTAGGATATAAGTGTTTAGTGTCTGTGCTGGTGCTCCAGCTGTTTTTGCAGATGTATCTCAACTAACCAGAAACTGAGGCTTTTCTGAGTCCTCATCCATCCCAGGAACATGATAAAAACTCTGGCACCATGCCCATATGTACTCTGTCCTCTGCAATAGCACCGCTGTCAATATCTCCCCGCAGCTGTCCCTGCTGAGATTGTCCCTCATGGTAAATCTGAGGCATGGACAGCCAACAGAGAGGTCTCATAACATCTGTGATGTAAATTGACTAAAGAAGGAAGAAAGCACATTTCCACAGAATTCTGCCTTTACTTCTTTTTATTAGTCAGTGCAAGTTTTGAAATCCCAGGAAATCAGAGGTTTTTCTCTTAGCTTCATGTTCTTCCAATGTGTACAAGATGAATTAAGCTTACTTACACAAAAAAAAAAAAAAAAAAAAAAAATCTGAGGGAAATTTAAATGATTTTATCAAAATGTGTCTTCTTTTTAATGAGAACATATTTTGACACCCTTATGTTCTTCAACCAATAGTGGACTACATATAAGAAAATTTAATTGTTATTAACTCTACTGAATAATAGAGTTATATTTTTTCAGGTGAGTGGATGAGATGTGTATTTTTTTATACTGAAGGTCTGCTTACTTTGCTGTTAGTTTAAATGATGATTTTTCCTTTCCAAACCCGTAGCGGCATTCCTCCACCCTCTCTTACAGTATAGAAAAGCCATAAGGCATAAACAATTCCACGCGGCAATAATATTTACTGTTGCAGCAACTTTGGTCTTCTAAACAAGCATCCTCCACCTCCAAAGAAATATTATTATCCACCCTGTGCATTTAGCAGGGTTGTACCACTCATCGTCCCCCCCGCCACTCCTCCGCTCACATAACTTCACATCAGACACAGAGAAATGGTGACTTACATTGCAAAAGTCCTTAGAGAGAAGTGATCTCTATGCTTTTAGTTTGCACATCACATAGCATACTGGGTCTTTATGTAAATTTGGGAGATTCTAGGACCTGCATTCACACAGATGAATTCATAGCATTAACCATAACAGGAGATTACAAGTAGGACTTTGAACTTCCACGCTATCTGGATGGTACTGGTGGATGTAAAGACAATCTCTAACTCAGAAAAATAGGTAATGTTCCTCCCTAACTCACATATTTGTCTCTCTCAGCCTCCTACATACCCATATAAACAGGTATGATGGAAGTTACAGTGATTTTCATTTACTTCTAGTCCTCAGCAGGAAGGGTCAGAATGCAGTTTGAAGACTAATAGATCTTTCTTGCATGATGGCAGCTCTGATACAGGTATTATTGCTGAAAAATGAGGTCTTGAGGTAGCAATTCTCTTATGGAAATATCACTTCAACAGCAAGTAGCGGTCAAAAAAGCGAACGAAATTTTAGGAATTCTGAGAAAAGAAAGAAAGGAAAAAATGGAAGGCATTGCTATGACACTATAGGTAATGTGCTTGTGTCTTGAAAATTGTGTGCAGTTCCGGTCACCTTATAGTAACTGTGGAAAAGCTACCGGGATGATCCATCACTAAAAGGATGATCCATCTCTAATGAATGGCAACTGAACGAGGAGCAACTGAATAGGTTGGTAGCTAGCCTGGCAGTGGGATGACGGAAGAGGCTATGATGGACACTTTTATAAAATCAGGAGTGGTGCCAGCAGTGGCAGATAAGATCAGAAGGCAGCAAATGTTTCCCTGCTTCTCTTGTGTAGTAGTTATTCCGCTTCAAATCAAACTAGCAAGTGGCCAGTTCAAAATAAACCAAAAGGAGATCATAGAATCATAGAATGGTTAGAGTTGGAAGGGATCTTCAAAGGTCATCTAGTCCAACCCCCCTGCACAAAGCAGGGACATCCCTGACTAGATCAGGTTGCTCAGAGCCTCATCCAGCCTGGCCTTGAATGTTTCCAGAGATGTCAAACAATGTGATGCTGAACTGTGAAACTCTCTGAAGCAGGGTGCAGTTAAAATTTGCATGAGTTCAAAACACAATTGGAGATATTCAGAAAATAAAAACTCATAAAACACACAAACACACCATCTCATTTCAGGACATTCTCCAAGCCTCCACCTCATATCCAAGTCTCATACTGTTGGATGTCGAGAGAATACACTAAGAAACTTGTCATATTCCTGTATCTGTCCCCAGGCAACTGCTTTGGACATATTGAAGACAGGATACCGAAATAGATGGATATGGAGAATGATCCCACAAGGACATTTTTACAGGTTTTACCTTCTCAGTGCACCTATTTTTAATGTTTGTTTGCTGCACAAAGCAGCACTAGAGTGGGAAGTGAGTACACGAACATGTTTGGTAGATTAAATATATAAGATTGAAGTGTTTAGAAAGCCAGTTTATTAATATTCCTTGAATGAGGGTGTGCTATCTGACCCTATACGGTTTGTGAGACCACCTCAGAGCAGTGTCGTTCCAAATAAATAAAGACAGGAGAAAAAAACTGCTATGAAATGAATTATATATGAAATTATACTATTAAATGAATTAAAAATATAAGAACCTTCATATTGACAGGAAACAGCATAACACACATGGTGAGCTGCGAAGTTTTTCAAGAAATGGTTATAATACCTAAAGAAAAAAATATATATATTAACTGAAAGATAATCTGTCTTTCAAGCCACAGACATATTTACCAAGGTGCACAATAAGTCTCCTGGAGGCAGAGCAAGCTAGTGGGACCACAGGGCTGGAAGCCAGTGGGGGCCTGTCTTCTCCCTCTAGCTACTGAGATTTTTCCTGTCAGTTCCCTTGTTGATACAACCTCTGTTGTTCGTAGCTGATTACTGAATTTTTAGGTTTCTGCCAAAAAAAAAAAACTGAAAGAAAATGATGGAGACTAGATCTTTTGGATCAGCCTCAAAAATGTTAATTTCTTAATGAAATAAATATTTTGTTAATAATTAACCCCATTTTAAACCATTAATTCCAAATTACCCTTTTATTTTGGCTTTTATGGAGAACATTTATTTAATGACGTCACGTTCAAAATTAGAAGCAAAATATTTTAAGAAAAGATTATTCAAAATCATCACCTTTTTTTTTTAATTGTTTAATGGACATGAACACCTTCAGTGCTTTAATTGACAGATTTTAAGAAAAATTTTCTTTGTGAAACAGGATTTGTGGAAAAAGAAATTTTTCAGGTCTATTGCAAACAATGTAAGCCAGGATTATCTCCCCTAATGAGTTTTTACTAGCATAGTTGTGTGCTTGTAACAAGTGCTAATTCTAGAATAACAATAATGGAAATTTTAAGTCTATATCTAAATTTTACCTAAGTCTCCTAATTACATTGAGATTATCCACAGAACTGAGATGCTAAATGAGATTCTGACGCAGCAGCTGCAGAGATAAAAATAATTTAAACCAACTCATCTTTTCATATTTTTCTGCTTGCCCCAACAGCTGGTGCCAGACTCAGAAAGTACAGAAAATGCAAGAAAATGAAGATGGGTTGGACTAAACACCAGCAGAGTATTTTGACCGCCTCCACGGGCTGGATTCTAACACGGGGTAAGACTTTTGAAACAGTGCCGCTGAGAGAAGCTAGCTTGAATAGGCTGAGATTTCACAGCTCAGTCTCCAAAATTCTTTATTTGTATCAGATTTCAGCCAAATCCAAAACCCTAGATCTCACACTCAGACATTAAAAAGCAGCAAAAAAACATTCAGTCTTTTAACCTTACCTGCTGATCTTTACACAGAGGATAACCATTAACCAAGGTCCCTCTCTATTTTCCAGGTTTTCTGCCTTTTTTTCCTGCTGTCCTGGATTTGTGTTTATGTGTTTCCTCCAGTCCTTGTATGTCTTGGGATTGCAAACTTTCTTAAACAATTATAATTTGATGGGGAAAGCAGCTTCATGACAGCAAAGCTTTCTTCCAGCTTGTATTCAGTTTTTCCCTCTACTTTTCACTAGGATTGATGTCCTCCTCAGATTTCTTTGCAACTAATGCAGACTTTTCATAGCTGGGCACGATAATCCAAAAATATCATTCTCATAATTGAGAAGCATATATGTGTTGCATGCTGACAACCATAGTTAAGCTTGCTGGACTAAGCATACCACTTCAGTGTGAGCTGGAAAAACTATGCATCTTCATCCACAATGTCTACATGCCCTTTCAGAGTTTCCATAGCTACTTAGTAGATTATTTCTTTCACTCAGCTGGTTCCAGGATGTAAATAAAAAAAAAATCCCTCTGCCTCTAAATTTGACGTCATCCTTCTGCTAAACGGCATTAAGATCTGCTGTGGGTTATGCCCAGTGTTAGACAAAACCATACAAAAACTGGCTCCTGTACAAAGTCAATACATTTCAGCATGTGCAAAGCCAAAGGTATTTAAAAAATTTATAGCCTGAAGCAGCATTCCAGCCAAAAAGCTACAGGTCTCGGAATAAGAGAGGACTAAGAGTATAAACAAGAAACTTGTTTCATCTAGTCAACATCCTGTAACTTTCCCAGTAGACTATAAGAGGACTTCTCTGACTTGCTAAAACCCAAGAATCTCATCCCAGAAGGGAAACATTTTAAGGGCACTTAAATGACTAATATCCATGGGAATTACATTTCTTCTAGCCCTTTAGAAACGCTAGCCCAGACATGCTACTTTAGATTTTATCAGTCAACCCAGCTGCCCCAAGGCAGATCTGCTCCCTCTAAAGAGACAGAAGGAGTCTTTGGTCTGGGTTGCATGTCACCTAAGGTTATATATCCCCAATAAGGGCACTTTCTGCAGGAGTTATCCTCCTTCCCTTTACAGTCATAGAGAGAAATAGGCATTTTGAGGTGTTGTCCCTCTGCTCAGATTTAGACAACTGCTTTAGAGAGAAACAGATCATTAACTGCACTCCACAGGCTATACTCACTACATCTCTCTTGTCCAGAAAGGGAGGTGTTGTTCATCAGCTCAGTGGCAAATGTCAGATAAATGTCACTTTCTGTGGCCTAAGTAGTTACTATTCCCAATGTGTGACTGTCATCCTTTCACCATGCAGCCCTTCCTGCTTCTGGTTTGCTTCCCTGGATGCACACTCTGCCAGGGCTAGCCTCAAGATTTTTAGATTTTTCAGCAACTAGAGCAGCGATTCCCTCCTGTCATCCAAAATCTCTAACCCAGCAGCTCCCAACCTTTTCTCAAGTCTCCCTTCCATAATCATAATATTCCTTCTCCTTACACTTCCAGGCTGGCCACTCAGTTTGGTCCCCTGGTTATAACGAAGTAAAATATACGCTATTTTGCATAAGGATTGCAATAATCCTGCCCGTCTGCTAAATATCTTCAGTTGAGCCCTGAGCTTCCCCTTCCCTGGTAGTCCTTTTCGTGACCAGCTTCCTTATTAAAGCTCACCCTGCAATTACACTGCCTCGTTTCTTTGGAGGGGTTTGAATTTCCATGCGCGGTAAGAACACGCTGGAGCTAATAAAAAGCAAGTGGCTCTCTGCCAAAGCTTACTGGTACCCTAGTTCTGCTTGTTGCTAAATATGTTTCTCCAAACAGTTATTAAGCAGATTGCTTTCCCTTCCAACTAGTTGGGAATGTGAATTTCCTCTGCCCGGTAGTGCCTCCTTCCACCCTGTGGACTTCTCTTTTTGGAGTCATTTCTCTGTAACGATGACACATCTGACAAGCATTGTCCTCCCTCTTCTTCCCAGAGGGGAGCTGGCACAGACTTCAAACAGCATCTCTAACTGCATTTTTTAACAAGCCAACCCTCACCGCTGATATTAATACGTGTCTGCAAAACATCTTGCTCAGGTCATCATCACCATTAACTCCTACCTTTTGCTTTCCTTTGGAGAGCACAAAATGCTTTGCAGAAGAGAGAGGACTATCAGCACTGCTCAGCAGATGGAAAAATCTGAGTTGTCAGTTCAGGAAGCTCTAACCTGAGGTTCAAGCAATTACCAGCCAGACGGCCAGCTCTGTCACTCTGCTGGTGGTTATCTTCACAGCAGAGCTGGTGGAAATGAGTGTATGAGCTCTCATAAATCACCTCAGGGTGAAGTTCAGGAGCTAAGCTTAAGCTCTTTCCAATACCTGAGCACTTTGAACATGTGCGCACAGACCCTAAGTACCACCAAGGCAGCAGAGACAGACCTGGAGTTGACGGAATAGTCAAGAGAAATTGAAGGGCTGCTGCTTGCCCTTTTCTCATCATCCTGAAAAACCACATGGACCCAACAAGGCCATATCTCATACCTGTTGCATCTATCCCATCCCATATCTATCCTGCTGTTGTCTATTCATCACACACAGGACTTTGCTAAAAACTTTGCAGGTCATTCAAAGGGACACAGCTCAGTTTTTTTACTGTGGCCCTGACTCATAAATTGTTGAGACTACATCTTCCATTCACTTCCTATCCGAAACTGTCATCAGGAGAAATCTTTCATGCCAGATAAGGTATGACGCTACTCAAGCGTGACTCATCTGCCATATTTCAGGATTAATTGAACCACAGCCTAAGGGGTCCCTAGGGAAACCAAGTCAGACATTGGTGTCTAGAGCTGTGTGGAATGAATCTCATCTTTATGCTGACTGTTTCCATATTTAATCTTCTCAGTGGCTCCACTGTTGTTTCACCAACCCTCCATTCTCACTCTAAAGAGCATAAAAATGCCTGTTTACATCTTGATAGTGGTGCATCTATGAGCCCTCTATGCAGAGTTAACTCCCATGTGCATCTGATGGTTTGGGAGTATAACCTCCATATGGCTTTGTGCTGCTAACACCTTTAATTCCATTTGAATATTTTTTCCCAAAGCAATGAAAACCTCAGTCCTGGGAAGAGTGAAGTTAAAACACGTTCAAGGGAAATCACCATGCACAAAACAGGGAAGAGGCAGAGATTGGTCATTGCAAGAGCAGCTGCGGGCATGGAAATTACTTGCCAGCTTCTCACAACGATTGTCCAGGACAAGAGCAGGAAGAGGCATTTAAATAAAGATAGCAATGCTCTCCATAAACCTTTTAGTAATTCCCTTTGGTTAAACTTGGTCCAAAGTGTCTCGCTGGAACCATTGACTTTGGCTGCCAATTAAAAGCATCCAAACAGATACATTTAATTTACCTTTATGCTATGTTGCAGTGTTAAAAGAGATCTAAGGCAGACAACATCAGAGAAGATTACTCATGTATCCAGAAGCAAATACATTCCTTAAAAGGAATAAAAAAATCTCTTTGTGACTACCTTTTAGAAAATTCCTGAGAGGTTATTCAGAACACTATTACGAATAATCCAAATACTTCTTTTTTTTTTTTTTAATCTGAGTCAGAGTGTATGAGGAATGACCCAAAGCTAGCAGCTGTACTTTTATGAAAGGGGCTGAAGGAATCCCGTGTCTTTTAACCTCCTTCCTCAGTCTTTGACCCATCAATACTTCTACTTTAGAGCTCACTACATTCATTGAATTCACCTGTGTCAAGCTGGCATCCCAGAATGATGAAGCAAGTGCTGAATTCCCAAGGAACCAGACATCAGTGCTGAGGATCAATTTTGTGCACTTGCCGTTTCTTCTCTTGCTACTCGATGGGTGAATCCATGAATGTGAACAAGACTCAAATGGGGTTGTAGAGCATCATTTTGAAAACATAGAGTCCACAGGCAGAAATGGTAACTCCTAATGAATCTTCATGTTTCAATTGCATTTACTTTAGCTTAATAAATCAATAGTGCCTGCTGTGACAGTTGGAGGATTGCTGCCCAAGCAGATACACCCAAGCTAAATAAAAAATGTCAAGACAAGTGCTCAGGATGCAGAATCATACAAAATCAGCCTAGAAGGGACCTCAAAAAAGTGATTTAGTCTATTCCCTCTCCATGCTAGCCAGGCCCAGGCCTGAGAAATGTTTCTTTAACCTGTGCAGAGATCTTCATTCCACAATCTAAAGATACTGAATATGACTCATATAACTCAACATAACCATACAACCAATACAAACTGATTTGGGATATAACCATAATCTCTTCTCTTTTTTTTCCCCACCCTCTGTAGAGGGTGCGCCAGCATGGGGAAGTACAAAGCTCTGTGAGTGAGTGTGGGAAAATCCCATGGATCAGTACAGGCTGGGAACACCCTGTCTCGTAGCTGCCCTGCTAAATGGGGTCTGGGTGCCACGGTGTGTCCTTCAGCATGTTTGTATGAGACATATGCTTTGGGCCCCTGACAATTTTGGTAGCCCTTTTCTCAATCCATTTTAATTTCTTCACATCCCTCTTGAGTTAGAAGGGGTGAGGGAGAGCAGAACTGCCTACAAGGTTTCAGGAGTGACCTCAGAAGTACTGAAGGACAACAGCTTGACTTGATCTGCCAGCCATGCTGACCCTCATGAATGATGATATGGGCTTTGCCTTAATCTAAGTTGGAGCACACTGTTGGGTTTATATTCAGTCTGACATCCACCGTAACACCCAGACACTGTTAGCAGGACAGCTGCTCAGATATACACAGGGACCTATCAACATCAGAGTTAATTGAAGCATACACGTAGGAGTTATCAGACTAGACTGGGTATTATATCTCATTCTATATCCAAAAAGGCAGCTTGGACCAGGGACTAGGGCTTGGGACCAGGATTTAACTGCATTGTCCTTTACAAACCTCTTAGATTATTTCAGAAAAATCCTTAAAGTCTCTAATCAGACCATCTGTTACAGATACTCAACATTCTAATTACAAATCCCATGACCTTTTTGTTCAGGAGAGCAACCAAATGACTCAAGGTTTAGGGTTTCTATTTCCATGTAATTGTAGAGTCAATTAAAAGAGTTAGGCATGGTATCTGAATTAATATATATCAGGACATATGAGCGTATTCCTTACCTTTTCCATGCCTTTTCTCCAACCACGTGGTTGTTTCCTACTCTGAAAACGTGTCATAAATTAACATTCTTTGACACTGTAGTATGCTCAGGTAATGTTACAGAGAAGAACATCTGTTCCACAGTCAGATCTGTTTCAAGCACTGACCTATACTACATATTTCAGAAGCTGCCAGTAAAAGTATGGATCCTGATACTTTTTGGTTGGTTTGTACCATGTCATTGCCATTATCTTGTACTCTGAAGCATGAGTTATTTGTTCTATTTAATGCTGCGGCAGATATATCCTATTACCCACTGATTTTCAGTGGAATACGGTCATCCATAAGTGCCATCTACAGATATGTGTTCTCCCTCTTAACCTTGCATTTGGCTTTAATTTTTTCCAGCAAGAATGAATTCCTGAAGTTATTTATTGTCTCTGTAATTAAATGAGCTTTCTTTTACTAATTTTAAATTACTTACCATTCACTTTAATCAGTCTTCCAGTTTTAGTATCAGAATGTGCCTGATTTTTCTCAAAGCACATTTTCTCAATACTCATTTTGTGTTCTTCTGTCACATCCCTTCACATTCATCTCCTCACTCCCTGTCTTCCCTCTGCCTCTTGCAGAAATCTTTCCCTGTCAACAGTCATTGCCATCACCTACCACTGAAGATCTCTCACTGTCTAGTCAATCTTCTGGGAGATGAGGCAGCCAGAAACAAGGAATGGAGATGGATTCATCATACTGGAAGGCGCGTATCTCCCCTTGAGCTATTTACACTAGGTTCCCTTTATAGTCAGCATCAATCCAGTTAACAATACCAATGAAGTTTGATTTCTAATAAAAAGTATGAGAAACCAGTAGCACAAGAAAGGAAAGTAGTGGATTCTCCATCTCTTGACTCGTTCAGGCACAAACTGCGCACCTTCCTTGGAGCTATGCCTCAACCAAAGACTATTTAGTGAACTCACTGTAAGAAGACCACAGTCCCAGCAATTTTTAGACTCAAAATCTATCATAGAGAAGAATGAGTTACCCTATGCAGGGAATAATCCTTTTCTATTTGCTGTAAAAGGAGTAGAGGGAAACCAGCTCATTTTAGAGCAGGTAGTCTATCTCTAACTCCATTTTTTAAATAATGGTGAGGTGAATCCCATCCCACATACCATATAAAAGACCAGAGTGAATGAGCTAGTGATCCCATCTGGCCTTTAAATCCATGAAGATTTCTGAAATACAAGCTGATTCAAGGGACTACTTTCCCACACAATCAGTCAACCTAACCAATTTCTGCAAGATAGAACTGAAGCCAGCCAAGGTTTTAAAAAGCATATGCAGAGTTAAATACTATGATTTAAAAGTACCGGCGAGTTTTCAGAGAAGGATTTACATTCTCTGCTTCACAGATAAAACAACCAAGAAAGAAGGATTAGGAAGAAACTACTCATGTGACTAAATTTTCTCAGAGATGACTGCTTCCTGACTCCTTCCTACCTGCAATCAAACCAGACCTGTCTCATTTTGTGCTGTAATCATAAGACACATTTTTAAACGTCCTGTGTTTCCCCACTCAGCTTGTCCCAGGACGTCATGGATTTGTGGTGAAGTAACGCTGCTCTGCTCCCACTGGAGGACCCCATGCATCAGGCACTGATATCAGCAGATCAGCCAACTGTTCCTTGCATTTGAGGTCTCAGCAGAAGAAATAGACCATGGTGATTTGCTAGATAACAAGCAATATGACATTAAAATGCTCAGTCCACAATAGCAGCCTACTATTATGGATTTTATCCTTACTATGTGACCTCAGACCATGTTCATCACATGGGTCCATAGAGAAAGTGTGCAGTCATGATGAACAGCTGACTGTCTCCATGATACAGCCCAATGTATGTCTTGTGTCAGTTTTCCAGTAACTTGAAAGGTCTGCGATGTGCTTGGCACCATCAAAGACGGCCTACAGGACCAGACAGACCATGATTTGATCCAGCATAGTAACGTTTAATTTACATTTTACTTAGACAGCTATAATTGAAACGGCGCCTTCTTCAGAAGGCAAATTTCCATGTTGGATATTTTTTAAAGTTCAGCATCAAAAGAGAATGTTCAACACAAAGACTACTAAATTAGCCTGAAAAAATGAATCTAGGGACACAGCCTTACATTTCTCCTCCCAAATGAGCATGTAATTAAACATTCTTTTTGCATTTGAGTAATTTCAGTGAGCTTCAAGCCTTTGGGCTACAGATTGATTTTATAGAGGTTTTGATGAAAAACTGGCTATATTTTTGAAATTTATTCAATTTCTGTACCTTGTCTCAGTGAGATTCATCCTCCTTATGACTCCAACAACTTCACTGGAGATTAATGTGAATTAAATATGACTGTCAGTGCCTCATAAATTTCTAGATACCCATATGGTAAATGGTTCTGCACAGTTACAGGAGTCGTGGCTTTGGATGTATCAGCAACTAAAAATATTGCAGCATGCCAGATTGCTATTAGAGGGTATTGTCACTGACATACCATTAGAGTCCTGATTTTGCAGACGGCATCCTCTGGTCACAACTACGAGATAGCTATTGTAGCTGTTTTGAAATGGCAACAAAATACACCTCAAACCTGAACAGAGATATTCAAAACATTGGCAAAGCAGCCAGGTGTGGTATAAGAAGTAAACTAATCACATCATCGCGGTGATGTGCCCAAGTTAATCAGACAATTCTTTTGTTAATTAATTGGTTATCAGGAGCGTCATGCTTCCCTCATGTTTTCATTTCACTATAAAGATCTGACCTACTTACCACCTCCCAAAGTAGCTTTGGGGAGTGTATATAATACCACACTTCCTAGGAGAGACCCATCCTGTGGGTGTTTGTCACTCGAGCAAGATAATGGTCTACCATGTTCAGATCAAGACATGCAGGATCATCCTGCAGCAGCTAAATCAACCCATTGTGGAAAAACACATCCATTTCTTGAGGACACAATCTGTGTTCCCTTAAGTCTGGCCAGAAGGTTGCCAGATTCATTTCTCACCATGCTGCTGTGAGGTTTCCCTGGTGCCTCTACTGTAATCAATCTTTTTGTCTGTTGATCTAGCTTATCAATGTGGCATACGCATGAATAACTGCCTGAGGATATAAATAGTGTGCTGATTAGCCCCAGCATTTGAATGCTGGCTATACCTGTGTGACAGCCCAGCCACCTCTTGAACTCCAGATAATGCTTTCCTTAAACCACCTTCTGTGCAAATATGAAGGACTTGGAACTTTTCTGCAGTGCTGGAGCCCAGCCCGGTGGGATCACCTGGTCAGCGTGGGAGAGCAGAGTCCTGGCACCCCCCCGTCGTGCCACGTGAATCAGCCTGGTAGCCAGAAATCCAGCCCTGAGCAGACACACCTTGTGACGACGTCGAGCAGCTGACCTGGAAGTCACACAGGCACAGTCAAAGCATTTTGCCTCACAGAGCTCACTGCAGTGCATGCAAAGTTCATCTGCCTGAAAATAAAAGCTGTCTCAAGATTGCCATGGTGTATCTGTGTAAATGTTATCACTGTTATGAGATACATGTGAAAGAGGATCATAAGTACATAGTATGTCAAGATTTTATGGCTTAGCCTCTATAAATATTCTTCAGATTGCTTCCACGAGCTGATTATTAATCCACCACTGGCTAGGAAAGAAAAGGAATATTTTAAAAATCCTTCGAATGACAAGCAGGGATTTTTTAGCTATCCGCCGCTATTTTTCCCCGTCTTTAAACAACAAAGAAATGGAAGAGTCTCGATAGGCTTTGGAAATTAATGGAAAATAAAGAGTTACACTAATGTATCTACAGTTTTTAAGATAAGTCATTGTATTTAATTACCTACCAAAACCAAAATATCTTGCTTGTAGGAGTGGATTTCAAGCTGACCACCATCCTTCGAAGGAGCGCACAGGTAACTGTTTCCCTGTTTCCCAACTCAAAACAGAAGTCAGCCCAAGCAAATAATTTCAGCTCAGACTGTTATTGTTTGTATAAACATTGCACTTATTGGCTTTATGGATCGGACAAATAAGCCTAAAATCTAAGCAAATTGAAGGGATGAAAAGGAGAAATGTCAAGTTGCTGAAGCAGCTGGAGTGAAGAACGGTACCAGATTCAAACTGAGGGTGCTGGCTCACAGGCTGTGCTGTCTCTTGAAATTAAACCCTCAACAACAGAGTGTCTGGGAACATTTCAGCATCAAGATTTCCATTCAGTTCACAATTTTAATGCTTTTAGTGACCTGCTACAAGGCCAAAACGAGAGCACAGGGTGCATCTGGAGAAGACATCACTAGCCATGACCAAGGACTCCTAAATGAGACTGTTGCCAAGGAGAAAGATCTAGACTGCAGTCAAGATGAGTGAGTCCCACAAGCGTTTTCTGTTAAGCTAGTCACAGCCGGGAGCAACAAAATCCCGAATCCCAGTGAAATCTATGTCACCCAGCTTCAGACCTCCAGCCTTCTACACCAGAACTAGTCAACCCCAATCTCCACAGACTAAGGGGATCCAGCTGACCTGTTTCAGATATCTACACTGGGATGAGCTACATCATCCCCTGGACTGAAGTGTCTAAACTCCCATTGATTTTTAAAAGCTTGGGAAGAAGGTGAAAACCTGTAACATGATGTCCCATAGCTCAAGAGCCATAACAACAGTCTGAAAGAGCAACACTTCTTCTAGCACAATACCCACATCTTGCCCAGCGTTTGTGTCCATCCAGAAAAGCCCAGACGCATTGCAAATCCTGTAGATCCTGTACCATGTTACCACACTCACATGGCTGTGATGGAGCATCTCAAATGACATTTTCAGCCTACGTTTAAGCAAACAAATTCCACCCAGAAAGCCCAACAAAGAGGTTATATAAGGGAGCAATGCTCTTTTTTTTTTTAATGTACAAAAGACACAGTGGGTCTAGTAAAGCCAGAAGATTATCTAAAGATGCAGATTGTGGTGCACTTCACTGTTTAAAGGCTGGCTCTTGACAGGGAGTGTGCTTGCTTTTGTGGCCACAATTAAAGAAATACATGTAAATACCGACTTTTATTACAGGGCCCTTTTGCTGTTCAGGAATAGACCAAACCTTGCAAAACATGAAAACACGGAGATTTCATTGCTGTGAAACTCATCCTGCTAGGAACTGCCTGAGCAAAGGCTCGAGCTGTACAACCTTGACAAAGATGGTCCCTGAGAGGAGGAAACGAGGTGATCAGAGGAGGAATAAATGCCATCACTGCTCCTTAAGCTGAAACAGGTTTCACCTTGCTTACACTAAAGAGTTAAACCCACTAAAGAGTTAAACCACAGTGCATTTTGCAGCCTATGGTTTGCAAGTGTGGCATGCACTGGCAGCAGAGAGCAGATAGGAGACAGCCACTCTTGATATCTAAATCTTTATATGATGTTTGACTCCTGTCTGGACCCAACTAGTTGCTCTGATATACAGTCCTATTTATCTGATCTGGGGCACTTTTGACCCAGTTCAGGGAAACCCTGAGTTAAGTTCCCAAACAGGAAACTGTTTGAACAGACATTTAGCTTTAAGCACTTACTATAACCCTACCAACTTCAACAGGATTTGAGAACGTGAAATTTAGAACAAGTCTACTTTTCTTTTCCCCTGACTGTGAATAATTTCTTAAAATGAAGACTTAGAATCATAGAATCATAGAATGGTTTGAGTTGGAAGGGACTTTCAAAGGCCATGCAGTCCAACCCCCCTGCAAGGAGCAGGGACATCTCCAACCAGATCAAGTTGCTCAGAGCCTCATCCAACCTGGCTTGGACTTATCTGATTATAACCCCCAATTAAGAGATTCCTTGTTAGCTTTACTTTTTTTTTTTAATTATTGTTTTCTTCCTTGCAAGCACATTGGAAAATTCGATTTAATTTTGGAGTTGATTATGGTCTCACATGTTATAGTCGTTCTTGGTATACAGGGCAGCAGGGAACCTTAGTTTCACCTCGATGTGGATAAATGGGTACATGAGAACATCTTTAGATCTGCGAATTGCATCTGCGTACCTGATGCTGTGTCCTGTGGTCTCCACTCACGCTGCCGACAAACTTTGATGGAAAGTGTGGAGACTTGAAGCAGTAAGTTTCCAGAGCTGCGTGCATCATCAATTACATATGCCTGGAACACACACATAAACAGAGGAAAATTGGTAAGCTGCAGTTCAACAAGATGGGGATGACTCACTGCAAGAGCGAGTACAACCCACTCACCTTCTCCAACGCTATGAGATACGGCACAACTGCCTGTGAATTCACCCCTGGAGAACTAGTGGCATTAAGGAGGGAAAAGATATTGCAAGTTTTCTAGCACAGATGCTCTTGTCAATGGGTTGGTTTATGCACAAAACACATCCATCACCCTCCATTTGTCCTGGGAATCTTACCTTCTACAAATGCCTGAAGATAGTATGTTCTCAGCGGGGTCAGCAACAGTTTTTGTTTAAAAAGAACAAAAACTTGGGTACCCAAAACAAGAATATCCATGAATGCTGGATGCTGTCCTCAATGTTTGCATTAGAGTATTTCTTCCTTCGCCAACTGCATACAGGCCAGTTTCCAGGCTATCTCCAGCCCGGAATGAACCAGTACACAGATCCCACTCGTGCTCTGCATGAAATTTTGGAGCATGAGTGATTGCTCTTTGCTATTCCCAGCCAACGCACTTGTTTGCTGACCAAAATGTGCGTGACACAGCATGTGACACGAAAATGAGAAACTGCTCTGCTCTGAAGGGTTTACAATCCAAGAGGTGGACACAGAAGAGAAGACACTGTAAAAACACAGAGGGCTGAGTATAAATAGAGAGATAAGGTAGCATTTGGGGAGAAGATTGATGTTATAAATGCCAAGGGTTGTATTTTTTGTTGAAGCAAATAAACAAAACTTTGTTGAACCCTAGCAAACCTCACTGGGGCTGTGCTAAGCCTTTAATACATGGGGAGCCAGTCCAAGGCACGGCAATGCAGCACCTCGGCGGCAAAATCCAGTACCAAACTCTTCTGCCCTTGAGAGAGGCCAGTCCCCTCTCTGTGAAATCCTTTTCAGGTAATACAGGAGACATCAGCACAGAGTCTGCACATCAGGAAAGCTTAATAAATTCAATGCCATTATCTTAACTCAAAAACAGTGGAGCATGATGTTTCACTTCCCTCGACACACATTATGTCATCTTCTTGGATAATGTTTAGCTCTCCATGGGAAGCGTATCTTTATATGCTTGATATTTTCTAGATGGCTACAGCAGCATCTGCAGTTTAAAGATCTTTTTCCTTGAAAAAGCCACTGCTAAACCTCCTGGAAGATGGTTGCAATTCGCAGGCTTCAAAGTAATGCCGTACACTTTAACTCCTTCACTGCAATTCATCTCTTGATACAGAGAACGGGACCTCTCTTGATACAGAGAACGGGAAATGATTGCTTCTGGAATATCATTATGCCATTGGCATCTACACTCAAAAAATGACAGGAATTGTAGAAAGTTGAAAATCTGTTGTTGTCAACCTAGTTAAATCTAACATGATTTAATCTGCAAATACTCCTGGATGAGAACAGGGTTTCCCTGTTTTGTATAGCCAGCCTGGCAGATTTTGGACATAAAACTATTTTCTGTTTACAAAGAAAGAAGAGTTGTCTGGAAAAAAAACAACAAACCAACACCAAAATGGTCTGGAAAATTACATTTATGTCAGACAAATTCTTCCCAGACAGCATTAATTCGAGAGAATGAACTGTCATTTTTTATTCCCCCCAGAAAATGTTTTATTTTGTGTAGGCATTGAAGGGACTTAGAACATAACAATTCTCTTCTTTAGTAGATGTAATGTTTCGCTAACATATAGCAAGGATGTTTAATTTGCTTGCACGAATATATCCTGGAGGCAGCAGACGTATAAGAAATGCATCAGACAAGGGAATCAAGCAAGCATCATAAACCCCGAACTGTGATATTCAGCAGCTCAACCAAGGGACCTGAGCTGTAGCAGTCAGTAAGTCTTTAAGATCTGATTCATAGTAAGAAGGGACGGAGGAAAAGCTCCCAAACGTAATACCTGGCTGGACTCTTCCTCTTGAAGAGATTATAACTCTGAGCGAAAAGGGACAAGCAGAGGTGCTCTCATTTCTTTGCTGCACGAATGCTTTTGAATAGCAGGTTAGAGTTGGAAATGAGACATATCCCGGCTAAACAAACAGAAGAAAAATCAATAGCCTTACAAAGGGTGTTCATCAACTAACAAAAAAAAAAAAAAGTAAAACAAAAGCAGGGGGCTGTAGAAATTCATTCTTCACTGATGTCACAGTGGTATCGGTTTGTTTGGAGTGTGAGAAGAGAGCTCATGGAAGAGTCCTCCAAGTAGGCAGATACCTTCTTGTTAACCACTCGTATTGTCTCTGATTTAATTTTCCTCTTTGGAAACAACCAGATTTCTGAGATGTATGATAGGCAGCAAATTTCAGACTCAGGCGGTTTCCTACTGAGCTGCAAAAAAAAAACCCTCTCAATTTGGAGGGAAGGCGCTGTATTCCCCTCTCCCTGTTCTCAATTACGGTGCACAAGCCTCAGGCTCCAGTGAGACCCTGTGATCTCTGCGTCGTGTGCCCGACCGATGCCCAGGGCTGATGGGGAAGAGCCTGCATGGCCCAGGCGTACGGCATGACTGGCCAGCTGCCAGCCAAGCCTACTGCTCTTGTGCAAGCGATGGACTTGAACGCAGCTGAAAAGACCAAGGGAGACGTCTGCTGAGATGAAAGTGCTCCCTCTTTGCATGCAAAAGAGGGGAATGAAAGCATGCTGAGTTTGCTCTTCATTTTGGAAGAGCAAACCAACAAAAAATGTATCGCAGGAGCTCTTGTGACAGATAAATCCCAATGAGTGACCCAGTGTATATTCAGTGCTTTGGGTGTCAGCTGGACCTCTCCTTATGCTGGGATTGGACTTCAAAAAGAGAAGAAGGTAACTCAGGCCAGCAAGTGTAAAAAAATGGGATGACGGTCTACAGCATGGCCACAAATGCTTTGCTGGGCACTGACATCTGCTCTCTACCTCCTCCCTGGGGTCTGGCTACCTATAAATCAGAGTCCATTGCCTCCCAGGGCTTTGCTAGACCCCTCAGGACTCCAGACCAGCTGGATGGACCGTGCAGATCTTCATTAACTGTATGAAGGCAGTGTGCAATGCTGACTTTTGAAGCATTATCTTTTTCCACTTTAATTCTTGCTGAGACAAATATGGTGGTTCAGACTTCTCAAAACTGGTTTCAGGCTCCCAGTAAGCTCAGGCACATCCAGTCTCAGAGGTTATGGAGGTTTTGTCCACAGCTGGTAAAGCCAGAGGTGGATGAAAGCTGAGATCTTGGAGAACCAGTACAAGCAGGCAGCTTGGAAGACCCCTGAATCCATTATTCACTATATATTACACCATGACTTACAACACTTATTTACAACCATAATCCAGCATTTATCACAGAAATTACTCACAGTGTAAAAATTCCTGCTTTCAGCTAGTAAAGTCTTAAAGACAGTTCATTACATTAGCCACAGATGTTCTCATCATCCAGTCAGAAGCTGTATGGGGTTTGATCTATGTTCACCAGCAGCAAATACTCTCTGTACAGAGCAGCTCTGTGATGCATTTGTCTAGGCTGTGTAAAATGTTCCGTTTCCTGCCTCCTCCACAAAAACCATCAGCTGTGTCACATCCTCTAATGATAAGGTGAAGCCTTTATCTCAGTCTCTAGAGCATCGTGTTTTAGCCTGAGCTTTTAGCTTGTATAATCTCTGGTGTCAATCAAGAAGTTGAGTGCCCTGCTTCATGTGGCTTCTGCTGCCAGACTTTTCTTTGTGAGAGTAAAATGCCATGACCTGGGAGGGAAGCTACCTCCCCATGACACAGTTTATCTAAAGAAATATGGTTTCAGTGACGCTGGGTATTCTGCTTATCAGCTTTTAGCAAATGTAACACAGCCATTATTGCTTCCCCTCTCTTCCCGTGCTCTGCAAAGCTCTAAGGTGCAAGTAAGGAGGGAGATGCTGTGTCTTTAGCATGTCATGTACCCTGGAGTGGTTTTACCATGTTCCCAGTGTAAATAGTGCTGTTTTAAAAATGCATGGTTTTCTACTCGCCTTAATTCATTCTATTTCCAGCAGACTGCCATCTTGAGTTCAGAGAAAGTTCTTCCCTGTTTGTTTGTTTACTTGCATAGGTTTTTTTTTTTATTTGTTCTCCCTGAGCCCACAGAGTTTCTCTTTTTCTGCCTAGATATAAATAAGATTTTGTTTGATTATTTTGAAGAAAACTGTTTTATCCAAGTACACCATGAGTGAATGGTCCCCTGTGGATATGTAATAGTAATTGCAAAGCTTATTTTTTTGCTCCCAGTGGCATTGATTGTGTGAAAATAAACGTTGAGTACTATGAAGCAATTAATCCTTAACTCTTCTGGGAGTTTGGTAGGTAATTATTACTATCTTTAGCTTACAGAGTGAGGTGAGCAACAGGAGCTGGATAATTTGCCCTTGCCCCAGAGACCAATGACAAGACTGTAGTCTGCTTGTATCAAGCAGACCCTTTTAACTGAAATATTCCACTCATGCTCTTCAGAAGTTTCACATTCTACTCTGATGACTTGGAGACTTTATGAGGCTATGTCATTGGACAGATGGAGATTTTGAGAACTTCTCCATTGGGTAACTGTCGGGGACAGTTTGGGACAGAAAAGGAAGAAGATTTAGCCTTTTGCCCTACTGGATGGTGGTCAACTTGCTTTAGATTTCTCCTAGGGCCACACTAGTATCTTCACACATGGACACATCACACTGACCTGTGCTGATGTGCTGGCTTTATAAAGTCCCATAGCAGTCAGCAGAGAGCTGGTCAGTCCAGTCAGTGGGGCCTGGAGAGGAATTAAACTCATCTTGCACAGACATTTGACTTGGTGAATATCTCCTGAGCCTCCATTGGCTTGAGGCACTATTCATCTCCTTGATATAAAACCAAGCAGATAGAGCCCATCATTCATTGCAAGAGGGAAGCAGTCTTCCAATACTGCCTGGCTCTCACAGCTTTTATCTAAACCATTTACATTGCCATAGCAGTGCTCTGGATGGTTGGCCTCACAGCCAGGAATGATGTTTCTGCTCCAAAGGCAGTGGTCTTCACGGCTGAAGGTTCACCTTTAAGGAACTTTCAGCCATGTGGATGATATCTACTTACGGTGCAAGGTGTTGATACTTGGAGAGAACTCAAAGCAGATGGAAAGTGGAAGAAAGATGCTTTAAAGAGGAGGTATTTAGAATTTGGATCACCATTAAGGTAGGAGAATGGATAGTATGCATTATCAAAAAACATGATTTTTCTGGTGGTGGAACTCAGGCATGGCAAATGATGTTTACTGGACTTGTGCATAAACTAAATTAGTGTGATCATTAGAATCCTCTGTCTTAAACAGAGCTTGCCATTTTTTTTCTGTGTCCCTTTACTTAATGTTCTAATTTACTGAGACCTTAAAGGTTATCTCTTTTGCTCTACTCACACAAAAAAAAAAAAAAAAAAAAGAGAATAAATCACAGTGACATGTTGAAGACTTCAATAAACATTTATACAACAGATTAGAGAACTTAGCTGCACCCACGCTTATGCCCACAGTGCTTCTAGCCAAAGTGTGGTTAGCACCACTCAAAGATCATCACTTTTAAAAGGACAATACCCTGTTTGTGTATTCTTCAGCCAGAAAAATCTGAGAACAGGCCAGGAAACAGTGTTGTAAACTATAACCTATCACACCGACAGTACTATCTCATTGAGACTGAGTCTGCCTTCTGTATCTTGTATTTCACAAATACTATGAGCTTGACAGAGTAAAACCTTTTTTTTCCCCCAATGTTAGTACAGGACAGTATGATCCTGACCCACAATTGGAGGCTACAGGCACTAAAAAAAAAAATGCAGATGTAAAAATTAACACTAATTGTTAACAATCTCATAGAGCAATATCACTTAAGGAATAAGTAAGTATGATCTATATTTATAGGACTCGATGTCCAGATGGTAAAAAACCCAGGAAAACCCCATGGATGTGGTGTGATATGATATGCTTGATTTACACCAGCTGAAAATCTGGCCCTTCTCAGTATTTTCAACTTGTGCAATTGCTCTTGTGAAACCATCAAATCAAATACGGTTTTCTTGTGTTCAGTTTCATCATCCATTCACTGAGATGACTGGTTAGTGTTTCAGCTGTTTTAACATCTCTGATTTTGATAGTTTTATGTAAGTTATAAAAAGGGTTCACAATATGTATTTTATGGACTATTCATAAAGCTGACAACTCCATACAAATACATTAGACAGCTCATTTCTGTTTTAGCACCTTGTTTATCTTTCTTCACTTTTGAAAGCTTTTTCACCATAACATAGTATCCCCCTGCACACATATGAAATATTTTAAATTGAAGTACCATGGCCATGATTCTTAACTCTTTTTGCTTGGCTTTGTACAGAGTAATCTGAATTGTGAATGGGGAGGACAGAGATAATTCAGATTTGCTTAGATGTCTGAAGCCCTAGCTACACTGAATGAAACCTCATCATCTATTGACATCTGCCAAGAAAGTCACTTAGCAAAGGGGATTTAGGGAAATAGGCCAACTTCAGGTGGTGACTGTAGATGTCTACCTATGAACACCTCATTTCATGCTTGCCGTAAGAAATTCCTTTACAGTCAGTAGAGATCTAGTCAATGTAGTCAACAGAGTCCAGGGCATAAGTCGCTTTATCCCAAGGGATGCAAAATAGATTAGATAAAACGTGCTCAGGTGGCAATATTTAAATTCTAAACATCTACAATTAAATAAACTGAATCCATCAGGTAAACTTAAAAGGGATTCATAAAGCCCATACTCACGCACTTCTCGGGTCATTGTGTTTCATTCAGCTGCCCTGTCCCAAGCCCCATCTTCCTTGGGAAGCATCTAGTCATTACTTAAAAACACAGAGATTGAGAACAGTAAACCGAGTGGAGTTTGCTAGGATCACTAATCACCTCTGTTAATTTGAGGGAATGAGAGGTCTCATTCCTCTTTCAAATTTTCCTGCTTTCAGCTAACAGCCATTGCCTCATGCTATCCTTTTTTTTTTAATACTGAAGTGTACCCAACATCTTCTCATGAAGCTACTCAAATTTAAATAACTCACTTTCCAAATTTCACTAGTGAATTGGAGAAGGAAATATTTCACGTTCTCCGTTCCTGGTGTTGTTGGATTTTGCTCTGAATTAAGAAAGATATTAAGATCTCTCTCGTTGCAATTATAGAATTGGAAAAAAACTTTAGCTAAGTGTCCCAGCAGGTTTACAGACAAGATGTCCTACCGGATCTGATCAGTCAGTCAGATCTGTGGGCACCTGCACTTCTTGGCAGAAATGAGTGCACAGATAAACACAACTTCATTTTGAAAAAGAGGCTGCTAAATGCATATATTCATTATGACATTGGAGTGGGAGACTGTGCTGGGTAAATATTTGGAGTAAATGGAGAGCTCTCGGTGCATAGCAGTAGAACGATGCTGGTTTAACCAGCTCAACGCCTGATCCAATGCACTGATGATAAATTAGGGGAGACCTGCAAAAAGAAATCTAGGTAGAGCCGGAATTAAAAAAAAAAACCACCTTAGGTCCACCAAACTTCAAAGCTTTCCTCTACTTATTGATCAAGAGACTTAAAACACAGGAAAACACCCTTTAGGCTACATTTTGAAAATAACGAAGTCCTGTAGGTGGATGTAATTGTTGTGTTTGCAAAACAACACAGTGAATGTTTTCTTGTCTCTAATCCCAGTGCAAATAATACATAGAAATAAATTTCACAGTTTGTTTGTGGAATGCGATGCTATTACTTTATTTAAATAAAGTCACAAAGTGGAAAGTAGAACAGATGCAATGTGTTGGGTCTGGAGAGAAAGCTAAATGGGGAACGTAACCCCAAGGGCACAGAACAGCAAAGCCAGCCTTCAGCGAACTGACGCATGAGCTGGCTCTCCAATATTGTCCCTCTAGACGTTAGTGTTAATAGTCTTTGTATTTCTGATTGCCAGGGGCAGAGAGGAAGAAAAACAGACAGGAAACAACGCAGTTGCTGTTATTTACCTCTACTATTACCCTCCACCAAAATTTCTTACATTCATATTCTATTTTTCCAAGCAATATCCAGAAGGATAAGCCATTTTATGATGGATCCCTCAGAACAGATGTTAATTACCTTTAAGGAAGAGGATTAAATAATGGAAACGAGGTAAGGCAGCCACGGAGAATATGCATCTTTCACAGAGATATGTCAAATGGAAACACACCGGGGCAAGTAACAGCCTCCCAGCAGCGCAGAGAATGGAAGCTGAACTTCAGTGTAGCTTCATGGAAAGTGAAGCAAATGAGCAAAATCTCATACAATTTATCCAATCAATTTACAGAGAGGTAGGCTCAAAACAGAGCCATCCTTTGGGGGAAATACATCTTGGTATTGTACTACATCAGCAAGTCAGCTTAATTCTTAGAAATGCTCCTGTCCCCACACACCTAAGGCAAAAAAAAATGTTTCAGCCATGACCATCGCCATACTACTCCACGAAACCACAGCACACCAATGTTTTTAATCCTTCTGGCTCCCATCCTTGTCCCAGAGAGGATACACAGGATCAAGAATGGGTACAAACAAGGGCAAAAAGGCTTCAGGCCAGAGAGCATGGGGTTTTTCAGCCTGCAAAAGAGGGACCGATACAAAATCTAAAAGCACTTGGAGAAGGGGTCGCACGTTCACTGGCGGTGTAAGATTTGGGTCATGGGATGAACTGAGCGGGGGTGAGGTCAGATCAAATGCAAGGGCTGTTCCCAGCACCTTGGAGTTCGCTTGATGCCTACAGGACATCAGACAAGCTGATCCACCATCCAGCATGGTCTACGGGGCAAAACGCGTCATTCGACAGCGGTTGAGACTTTTCCTGTGAAATCACTGTCATGAGACATAAAACTTTCAGATTCCCTCCGAAAGAAACTGGAAAGAAACTAAAGAGCAACATCTGCCAATACCTTAGCCTCTTCCCCCCAGGGAAATCTGTCTTAAAAGGTTACTTAAAAGCATCCAGGCTCCATGAATAAATGAAATAAGCAAACATAAAGTGGCTATTATTAGCGGCGAGATGCAGTGACCAGCTAATCGGCCATTCCCCTGTCATTTTACGATCCGATCTGAGCTTTATATAGCTTTGTTGCATGTTCAAATCGTTGTACAACTAATTGATGTAATTAACATCTTGTTCTTCTTTTTTTTTTACACTGACAATTAGAAGTCGTCATCAGGCCTACAATGACAAACAAGAGACAGAACTTGGATTTTTCATATCAATGCACAAGAGAAGAGGAAAAAATCTTTTGGATACCCACAAAAGCACAGGTCTTTCCGTAAAGGGTAAAGGGAGAAAAAAGACACTGAACCGACTTTTCTCACCACTTAGTGTTTAAAAAGCGAATATTTTAGCAATTTCTTAAGGAGAGCTAGACACTGGATGTAACTTGAGGTTTTTCATGCCTTAAGCCCTTTCCCTAAAAATGGCAGGTTTCCTGGTTGTGTTAGCAAGTTGAACAGCCTGGAATTAGGGAGCTGTCTCCAGGGCTTCCCAAATACAAGGCTTTTGCCTTCTTTTGTTGACAGGTGGGTTAAAAGGCAACAAAGCTGTCCATCTGTTTGAGCTTAAAAATCTACCAGGATTAGGGAGAAAAGAACAGCAAGGAGGATATTATTTTCTTATTATTACCTTTATTTATGGCACTTGTTTGGGTTTTTGTGCTAAAGCAAGCCTATACCCGTGGTTTCTCTTGAGCTGAAAATTGCCGTTAATATGAAATGAAATGATCCACATTGTGTTGGAGAGGGGACAGATTGCCGCGTTTGCATCAAAAATGCAGATCAACTTAGTCTTGAGCTGTTCTTCCGAATGAGAAATCCAGAAATGTTGTGCCACTGAAACGCACTTCGGAATTTTTGTCCCGGAGAAGGACAGAGAGAGGACATACAGATTCACCGAACCGAGCTGGCATTTGCAAACTTTGGTCCATCTAACCCCTCTCAACTAAGCACTGCTCCAGAGGAAGCCAAATGGCCCAACCAACTGTTCCTCTCCTTTCCCAGCAGTGCCGAGTCGCATTCCCAACACAACTCAACGCACTTGCAGAGCTCATGGCAATGCCTGGGCCATCTCCTGTGCCTCTAACTACTACCCCAACTAACGAGACCATTTCCCATCACCCTCCGCAGTGTCTCGCAGGGATGAACCCAGCAGAGAGCTCCAGGCTCTGCAAAGAGCAGAGATGCTTTTCCACTGAGGGCTGTGCCTCTGCGAGTTTCTTGCCCTGGAGCAGGAGGAATCCCATAGCGACTGCATCAGCTGGTGGGTGAAAATGGAAAATCAAGCTTTGCTGATTTCCTCAGCCTTGCTTTCTCTACATGCCATTGCAATGTTTTAAAAAATAAATAAAAAAAAATTTAAAAAGAAAGGTGAAAATTAACAAAGGAAGTAAAGAGGAAAGGAAAGAAAAAAGGAAAATAAAAAGGGGGAAGGGAAAGCAGAAAAGGGAGGGGAAGGGTGAAAAGATATAAAAAGTGGGCAAGGAGTAAAAAGGGGGAAATGGGG
>WHYT01017070.1:281085-306020 GCA_009806455.1 Tetrax tetrax | reverse complement strand
TTTTTTTTTTTTTTTTTTTTTTTTTTTTTTTAAAGGTGTGTGTGAGTGCAATTTGGCACACTGCAGGACACGTTCCTGTTGCAGGAGGCTCAAGGCCAACTGGAGGACTTTGCTCTGTGCGTGACTGGAGGACTTTGCTCTGCCTATGTCACTGCTCTTTCTCACCGTTACCCTTTTTTTGAGGAATCCATCCACAGTGGACTCGGGCCTTCCTGTGCCAGCTAACAGCGTCATCGTTCAGGCTGTCATGGAGAGGATGGCCATGAAGAAAGAAGTATTTTGTTAAGGAGCAGAGATGGGGAAAGGTTTTAATCAGGATGACCTTGGCCATGTGCTCCATGTCCAGCCAGGAGCTGAGTTGACAGTCCCAGTCTGTTGTATTTTGTTTCTTCTTGTAAATATTTTGTTTCAGATAGGAGAAAGATCAATATTTTTGATTGCTCTCGTATGAGCCATAGGGAGTCTCTCCTGGATCTTTCACACTGTATTAAAATAACAACAGCAAGTTTAGAAATGGTGCTTCTTTCCAGGAAAGATGCAGTCAACCATCTCCAACTGCACACACACAGGGATGTGAGCTGCTTACAAGGGGTGAGGAGTTGGGTGAGAGTGAGAAAAATTGGAAATTGATATTGTACATCAACAGTGAGGTCTGCAGTGGGGAAGCCATCATACTTCTGCACAGCTCACCCAGGTAGTGGCTGCGGCTGACCTCTGAGTGTGGGGTGCATGGTTACAGTGAAATGAGATTTAATTAATCTTAAGGCCAAGATATAAAGTACCTTGACTGATCTCTTCACATGAAACTTTGCAGACCGTGTGTCTTCCAAATGTGTTTTCCTTACCAAAAAAAAACCCCAAACCCCTAACCTTTTACATGAGGAATATTTTCAGGAAGGTGGGGTTTTCTGCTTGTAAAGTTGCGGGGGATGAGGGAGATGTTTATCCTTGGGGATTTTAATTCTTGATTGATGTGGGAGAGAAAATAGAGTAGCTTTTCCCTTTTTTCTTCTCTTCAAGTAACTGGAAAAGTTCACAAGTTCTGAGTTACTTTTCATGAACAGAAGAGTGAATGAAGAAAAAAAAACTTTGTTTTTTTATGGATTGTTTTTAAATTAACTTTTTCAGGCCAGAAAATGGTCAGAATGTGCCACACCTTTAAATGACAGCACAGCCATTTCTGGGAAGGAGGAAAATATCACTTTCCTGATTTTCAGGCTGGATGACTGACAGACTCAGAGAAGGGATGATGACTTGTATTTTAGATCATAGATCGGATAGTAGAAGAGTTTCAATTTTACAAGCTGTTTGGTCATAACTATTAGTTTGAAGTGTAATCAGTCAGAGTCTGGAGTTCTCTAACTCACTCTAACAGAAGCAGAAAGGGGGAAGAAAATTTCCAGGCCTGGAAAAATAATATTGGACTAAATCTAAAGCTTAAAGGTATTTAAGAATCTAAGAAATTCCTCACCAATGAGATCAGGGTTTTAGTGTATCCTGTGGAGTATATAAGGCTCTGGGGAGACCTGATAGCAGCCTTCCAGTACCTAAAGGGGGCCTACAGGAAAGATGGGGAGAAGCTTTTCAGTAGGGCCTGTTGTGACAGGACAAGCGTAATGGTTTCAAAATAAAAGGAGGCAGATTCAGACTGGATATAAGGAAGAAATTTTTCACGCTGAGGGTGGTGGAACACTGTCAGAGGTCACCCAGAGAGGTGGTGAATGCCCCATCCCTGGAAACATTCCAGGCCAGGTTGGCCGGGCCTGTGAGCAACCTGATGTGGTTGGAGATGTCCCTGCTCCTTGCAGGGGGGTTGGACTGGATGGCCTTTGAAGGTCCTTCCAACCCAAGCCATTCTATGATTCTATCTTGCCCCCAAGTTATGCTTTTCCTGCAAAAGGGTGACATTTAAACGGAGTGACTGAACACAACACATCTGGGTGTCAGGAGGGAGAGGGCAGGAGGAACTGCAAGGGTAAACATGCATTTACTTCATTATATGGGAAATACCTAAAGATCAACATGTCTGTTCTTGGGTTTGTCCAGGGGATGGTTATTTCAGCCTCTGTAATCCAGCACCATGTGGCTGCAATGGTCTTACTGGAGCTGAACATAGAGTAACTTTAGTATCTGATCTCCTTTCTGTCTGTGAGGAAAATTCCGCCAAGTCTCTGTGACAGTGCTATTTTGAAGAAAAGTCCCATAGGATCATTGCAAACAGCGTGGGTTCAAGACCTCAGTTCTAGCATCTGCCTCAACATCCCTTTCCCTAGCAGGAGCTGGCACTGAAAACAGAAAGTTGTTTGCATGAAGGATGAGTGCACGCAGGCACTCGATCACATATTCGTTCGGCCCTAGGAATTTAACTAATAGTTGTGCCTGGGAAAATCCTACCCTGCAGTTACCATCCTCAGCCAGAATAAATCAGCTTAGCTTCTCTGACGTTCACATTGCTGGGCTGTGCTGTCTGAGGATCTGACTGTGAGATTAATGCTCATGAAAATTATTACCGGAGCAACCCTGGAAGGCTAAAACCCCAATGCAGCACAGGCAACAGCCCCATGGCCCAGAGGCTGTGGCACATGAGATGTTCCTCGTGGAACAACTCCTCGAGGTGGATGGGTGGCATAGCTTGTATGAACCACCCTTGCCCGTATCATGACCCGTGAATTTTGTTGTCACCATATGGAGAGGCCTCTGGCAAAACAAGAGGACTCTGGCAGCAAGCCTGGATGATAGCTCTTGGGGAAAAAAGAAGTCCTTAAGCGTTGGAGTGGGATGGTGGGGTACATCTGCTAGGAATGTGTCAGGTGTGTGGTTTCAGCCTTTGGCCTGAAGGCACTTTTGAGACAGTGGGAAATCTTTCAGTTGTCTATGAAGATAAATAACAGCACAGCCAAGGAGTTGAAATTTAATTTATAGAGATTCTTTGCTTCCATAGGGAATTTCCAGGAGTCACCGCATTAAACCAAGAGTGAACTCTAGCAAGTTCATCCAGAGAGAGTGAGCTTTTGTCTATACCTTTTTATAGAGAATCTGTATGTCCTATATGACTTTTTCTGGTTGATAAATGGGGTGAGGAGAGCTCATTTGGGGTGGTCTCCAAAGGGTTACAGATGGTTCAGCAGAGTGAGTTTGCTGCACAGCCTGGCTGGAGAATGGGGAGCAGGATGCCAGAGGTTTCCACGTTTCTTTTGTAATCAGCTAAGTGTTCTCACTTTGATAAGCAAAGTATGATTTTAATTAAAAAGCCATTCCATCTGGATTTAATTTTTATGCCATTGAAGAGGCAAATTACTGTGGATATAAAGAGAAAAAAATATGATGGTCGTCTCATTCCAAAGAGTTTTGATCTGCAGTGGCTTGGATCCTAGGTCAGGGGTAATTTCCCTACTTCATGGAAGAATTGTTGAGATTTTTTTTTCTCCTAGGTTCCCAGCAGAAGGACCAGTGAGGTATCCCTGCTTTGACTCCACACATTAAGGATTTAAGTTAATTGTGCCATCCCGGGGAGCCAACTTTGACGTTTGTCACCTTTTGAACAATGGCTTTTCAGAGAACAGCTGTATGTTTTGATGTACTCTGATGCTGAGACAAGCACTTCCCTCTGTTTTCTATCCCTTTCATATGCCACATTTAATTTTGTGGAGCAAAGCCCGGAGCTGGTGCTGGGCTAAATCTAGGGGACATTTAGCCACGTTTGTAGAAAATAAAGATGTTCTTCTGTTCACTTACATTTTTTGGATTTATCTGGTCATGCTGTTTAGCTGTGGCATGAGATGCTGCTATCAAATAACTCTAGTAACAGGTGTCTGATGGCAGCCTGTATCACTGCCGATATGAATGACACATATCTTTCCCAAAGGCAGCAAGGTGATTAACATAATCCAGAACTCTCAAAAGTCTTGCAGATTATTTTTTTCATTTCATTTATTCACCCACAATAATATTTCCAGTCCATATAATCACAATTATAGTCTAGAGTGTAGCTGTAAATAAATAAGGCAGGATCGCTGAGTTTCATTTTCCCAAAGCACTTTGCAAGGCTCGGTTTTGGATGTGTAGCTGGACAGGCGTGCTGGGAGCGTGCCGCCGTGGATGGCTCCTTGCCCAGGTTGGGGAAGCTGTGGAGGAAGAGTGCTCCCTCCTCACTGGCCATCTTGTGAGCATGTAGAGCACATTGGTTACAAGGGACAGTAAATGCAGCTATGATTACTGAAATAGTAAGCTTTATATTAACATGTATGCCTCATAATAAGGTACTGAGATTTTATTTTAGGCTTCGTTGCTTCTTCTCTTCCCTCACCCTTTGCCACTGCTGTATCTTCTGTGTGATTCCCTTGATCCTGAGGCTGGGAATATAGGAATGAAATGAAGGACAAAGGTACAGTTCTGCACTTAGAGAAGCCACTTTCTCTCAGAAATAGTCATAGCTTGATAAACTTACAAGGGATGCAGAAGGCACAGCCATATCTTGTTTCCAGTTTTGCTGTGATTTGAAAGGACTCCAGCTTTGTGCTATGTCAAAGTGCCATAAATCCTCATCTACAAATAGCATTTCGTGGTAGTGCGTAAAGGGCTGGGAATGGGATGTTCTGGGCAGGAAGCAACCCTTTGAGGCAGGAAACCCAGTTAAGGGTAGTTAATGGCAAAAACCAAATGATGGTGAACACAATTTTTCATTGCGGTTTGCAGGCACAAGCTACTGGACAGAATAGCCTCAGTTTTTTGCTTGTCTAGCTGGTAGTCTGTGGAGCTGGGAAGAGCCTCGTAAGGACTCCTGTCCTCAAATATACCTATTGGCTATAGCCTGCACTACATTGTCTGGAAGATCTTCCCTAGCTGGAGCAACCTCTGCCATGGCAGTATGAGCTTGTACCACTGAGATGCATTTTCAGCTCAGATGAGCCTCAGGGAAAAGGTTGCACTGTTCATAGGAAGAGTAAAGCAATTGGGTTGTGAAATCCCAGCACTGCAGATGTGTTCTGGGTCCGTGTTCCCAGATTAACGCCCAGATGAGCCTGATAAGCCATGTACAGCACAATCTTCCTTTATATGGAACGGGGCACCTAAGATAGCAAGTCGGTTGAGATGCTGTCCCACAGCACATCTGCAGTCCCAGGAATTGCACAATCCATTTGTTTTCATTAGGTGAAGTGCATCCAAATAGCTTGCAACTGGCAGATGCAGCCAGAGTTCACTTTGTCCTCGGTTCAGTGCTGCAAGCCTGGGCTTGTAGGATCCAGCAAACCTAGAATTCATGGCATGGATCCTCTTGCTTTGAAGACCAGAAGATAGCAAGGAAAAGTAAGAAAGGTGTCACTTCCCTGGAACAGCGGGACAGCTCCTTTGTCGAGATGGATTTCTTTCTCCAATACCTTGGAACAAAGGAAGACGTTATGCAAAGGACAGCTAGACTCCCAGCATCCTTCATACTTTAATAAGAACTAGATGCACACCCTCCTTTTGTCCTATAAAAGAGTCCCCAAAGGTTTGCAGATTAAGGTGTCGAACTCTAGTAATTTCATTATGGTCACTGGAGTTTTGAGGTTTGCTGTAGCTGCCCCCAGGTAGGGCCTTGCGCCATTTCAGACAGCTGTGCAGAGGGCATAGGTCTCCCATATGCCCTTTTTCGTACCACCAAGTCCAGGTGCCGTCCCTGCTCTGCTCAAGTATTTCACGTGGGAATGGGCAGCAAACTTCAGACAAATGGATTCTGCCTTGAGTTGCGCTATGTGTGTGTCTGCGTGTGTACAGAGACCAGCTCGATGTCACCAGCCTGCAGTGATGAAATACCAAGAGCTGCTAGTCACTTTTGGCAATCCCAAAAGCTAAAAAAAAAAGCAAAATCAGCATAAAAAATGATGAAACGATTCTGGAAAAGTTGAGTTTCTCATTTATTTGTCTCCTGGATTGCAGATGTCTGATATCTTGCTTTTCTGTGCAATCAAGATGACTAGAAGGCTGCTGCTGCTGCTCGTCCGTTGGCTTGGATGAACTAACCATGCCAGGACAAAGGGAAAATGTTGCAAATTTCCTGATGAAACCTTGGGTATTGGCAGCACCCGGTGGCTCTGGTGGTGTCATGGCTTTGCCTTGTTTCCAATGGTACATAGCTTTACTTTGTCTTTTCTTGCTTCATGACATGGACATTTAGACCTTGATCAGGCTTTTTCTAACAAAAATGTGTTAATCAAACAGCAGTGCCCCTAAAGTGGAGTTTGTAAGGACTTCTGTGCAGCATTTCCTCCTCTTCAAGTTCAGAACACTATTGGAACTTCATTGTTTGAACGTGTTTTTTTACAAACATACAGCAACAAGAGCAAGTGAGCTTCCATAAGTAGAGGCCAGCAGCTACTTGAGGAAACCTAAGTGGAATGTAATATCTCAGTGTCTGGGCCAAGACCTGACATCAGAAGTCCAGGAAGTCTGTGCAGTTGTAGCTATATTAAGATTAGAGTAATCCCTGGTGGGAAGGGTAGATTATTTTATTTGGCCAGTTATTGAAAGCAATTAATTTTCACCAGTTGCCTCCAGTAAGCTGAGGCCAACAACCTATTTCTGATAAAACGTAACTTGCACTTTGTTAAACTCTTCATTTCAGGAGCTGAGATGGACAACTCAGTACATTTATTTCCCCTTGCCCTAGCTGTTGGCCTAGATACTCTGGGGAGAGTTACGAATTTGTGTAAGTTTCCACTTTGCATTCCGTTGTACCTTTCTCTGCTGGATTGAAATGCCTTATAGTCAAATACCTCTGAAGACGTTCAACACCTCATTGAGTTGCCTAAACAGAGGTGCCCAGTGTCTACTGAGCTAACCTTATAGTGAGGACATCCAAGTTCTTGCTCCAGAAGGATGCGGAGCTCCTCTAATTGCTTTTGTGCTTCCTTTTTACTCCCTCACTTGGTCTTTATTTCCCTTTTAAAATGCCTGATATTAGCATCACAGCACAGATCTTCCCAATACCATGTGGAAGAGGAATAGTTTCTTCTTCTTCTTCCTTGCTGTTCAGTTTATACAGCAAACGGTTGTGTTAGCCTTTGCTCTGTAGCACGTACTGGGAGTTCACGCTGAATTATTTACCTCTTTTAATCCCCAAATCCTCCACCGCATTACTTCTTTTTCAGAATTGAATTCTGCCATAATGGAGGACGGTGCTGAATCTGTTCTTCCTTGAGTGCAGCTTTTGCATTTGGCTGTATTCAAATAGACCTTCTCAGCCAGCTATTGTAAGTGCTCTTAGGTGTAAGTTGTCCAGGCCTGCTGATTTTAAATGTTTATCTCTCATAGATGTTGTTTAACATCTGCCTTTGTTAGTAATGGACTGGAAAAAGCTGCTTCATCATCATCAGAGACACGCACGTTGCCCTGCTGCTTTCCAAATACAGATCAAAATCACACGTTGAACTTTCCTCTACTGGACTGTACCATCTATAAGATTTTCTTCGTTGTAATGCTTTTGCTAAAAAAAAAAAAAAAAATTTAAAAAACCGCAAAAAAAACCCCCAACAAAATGAAACCCCAAAGCAACCAACTAAACAAAAAGACCTTGAAAATAATAACTTCTCATTAATATCTTATTCTTATCAGTTGAAGATTTTTCTTTATGTCTTGAGGTTTCCATACAATGCTTCAGAGCTTCATGATATGTAATTTCTATTTCATCTGTATTTCTCTCCTCTTTAGTAAATATTGCTGGGTTTGAGTTGTTGGTCCACCTATTTTTTTTCACTTCCAATTCCCTCTTTTAATTCAAGTTGAATTCATAGATTTTGCTCAAAGTTAATAATTTGTATTGGGCAGAAATGCTTGGCTTGGTTCGTTATCTTTTTGGCCACCTGGCCTGTCCTTCCAGAAGAACCATGACCTGTCTGACAGCACTGTGTGCAAACATGGGATCCAGGTGGCAAAGGAGGTACCCCATCATTGATCTGGTGCCCAGACATCAGGAGGAGAAGGTTATGTATCAGGTAGGACCCACAGATCACAAGAGGAGTGAAGACGGGTTTTATTACAGAAGCATAATTTTAATAGGGTACCACAATGTGCTGGAGTTGCTGTCTGGAAAATATAGATGGGAAGTTGGAGGTGGAAAAAAGACAACATCACTGTAAAGACATCCTTCTGAAAGCGTAGGTGTACGTCTCCTGAAAGGGTATGAAGGATCAACAGAGGAGAGTACAAGTGATCCATTTACTACAGTTGTTTACTCAAAAATCAACTGTTAATAAACATTATAATCAACGCAGTGAGATTTCCCACAGTTCACAGAGAGGATCTGAGGAGAACTTCATTCATTTCACGGGGAGATAGTTTTAACATTGTTATGAATGATTCAAGTGCTGTTTCATTAACAATTTTATGGTTAGTACAATTAATAATACCAGAGAAGAAAAAGAAAGGTGCCTTATATCAAACTCAACTTTCAGTAAGTAAAATATGTGCAAATGGGGATCTCCTCTTAGGTGTCATTGTTTCTAGAGATATGTCTTTGTTTATAGAATATATTCCTATTTGTGTGACTTGGATGGTAACCTTAAAAACTTGGCTGGGTTTTGTCAGTTAATGTTTTTAGAAAATTCTTGGAATACACTTGTTCTGTGTCCATGCTGGAATTGTTACTGTGGTGAATACCTTCTGCGGGAAACCTGTGACTTCCAGGAGTTTGTAACGTGACCAAGAAACCTCTGCTTAAGATAAAACTTTGGAGGGAAGAAGCACTGGAATTTTTTTTTACTTATTATTTTTATTTTTTAGTGATGCGCCTTAATTGATTTAAGACGCCTTGGATTTTGTGGTTATTTCCCATAAGGCATTTTCTATCTAGAAACTTTGCTGACAACTTGAGCTATTGCAGAGGGATTTTTAACGGGGTTTTAAATCTCCTTGTACAGTTTCATCTCTACATCCATCCAGAGTTTCTTGAAGCTGTGAGATTTATCCTCCTTGGGTAGATACACTTGACTGGACTTGTTAGAGAAACAGCAAGTGCATATGGATGGCTTAGCAGGTGACATCTTATTTCCAGTTGCATCTTGAATTAATACCCTAACAAGTGGTGTTGGCTGGGATTGTAGGCAATCCTTTTTTATAACAAGGAAATTCCCAAGTATGCTGTGAAGCCTACCTGTCTGAGGAGCTCTCAGTGAGGCTCACCTATGTGTGTGTGAGCTGCTGACCTTTATAAATGGAGAGGAACTGAAATGAGGAAATGCTGGGTTTTTTAAGAAGCTTTTTTTTTTTTTTTTGTCGATTACCATTGATTTTTCCAGGGCGAGGCTGTATTTTTACCCTTCTACTTCAAGATGAACGTATATATCCAAGAGATGCTGGAACCTGTTGGGGCACTTAGGGAGTTGGAGGGTGGGAAGGGGGACACCCTTTTCAGAAAGCGTTTCTGCTTCTGCTCCAGGACAAGGTTATTGCTTGCAGTTTATTTTTTCCTATTCATCTGTGACCTTCACCTGCCTCACTGATAATATTAGGAATTGCAGAAAGATTATTTTGTTACTAAGACTTGGATAAGGAATCTAGAACAGTTACTCTTGATTCCTGCTCCTGATGAAAAGTTTTGTCCTCCTCAACTTCGTGAGATTCACTTCTCCACCTGCAAAATCGGAGTTTCTCAGTTTCTTTTGCCTGTTTTAGTCTGCTTTCCATGTCAAGAGTTAAGAGGAGGGGCTGAACACATAGACAACCCCTCTTACATTTGGCTGCTGATTATATTAGGCTGCAAGTAACATAAACTATAAACTGGAAGCAAACTTTTGGTTTGGTTAAAGCAAAAGAAGCAAGTGATCCCTGACAGAGTTCTAACTGGAGCATCTATTTTGGGGTAAAAGCCCTCGAAGAAGGTGGGATCCAGGCAGGGCTAAAAGAATGATAAAAGGTCTGAAAAATGCTGGGGGTGGGGGGGGAATTGAAAGTGCTAGAGATGTTTGTTCTGGAAAACAAAACACTGAAGGTAGAAATCACAGCTTGTCTTTGTGTGAAAAAACTACTGCATATAAGAAGAGGGAGAAAAAAAATCTGTTCTCCATAACCAGTCTGGGTAGAACTAGAAATTTAGGCCTTAAATTGCAGCCACAGAAATTTTGTGTTTCACAAAATAGCCAAAATCGTTCTGATGGTCAGCAGAGGGAAGCCTAGGAATTGATTAGGGTCTGTAAGGATGCTGTGGAGGCTGTGTCACTGGGGACATTTGACAAAGGATGGGACAAAAGCCTGTCAGAAGCCATTGCTGAGACTTCTTACACATCACAGGGGGATAAAATAGTTGGTCCCTTATGGACCCTCCTACTCTTTGTTGGTTTTTCTTTGCCCTCAATCTGTGAACATGATGGCTAGATTGTTAAAAGAAGATTTGCACGTACTCCCTTTTCTCTTGCCCAGCTTGAAATAATTTTCACACAGAATCATAGGCTGGTTGAGGTTGGAAGGGACCTCTGGAGCTCATCTGTTTGACTGTGTGAAGTTCAGTCTGACCATCAGCGTAGCCCTGACCATTTCTGGTTTGGACCATTTCTAGTTTCTGCTTTGGACCCGCAATACAAACAGGCACGAACAATTTGAAGAGACAGTCCTGAAAGCCTCTTCTCCTAAGTCAAACTAGTCAGTGTTAAACCATTCCAAAGCAATGCTTTACTTCTAATCCTCATTTGTCTCATTACAGAATTCAGTCACAGGAATTTGTTAAGCCTTTTTTTTTCACATTAAATAGATATCCTTGGTAGGAAATCCTCTTATGGTTTAGGCACTTACTGGTTGCTATTGATTAGAATTATTTTTTTTTCTCTCTCTCTGAGTTTAGCTGGGATGTTTTGTTTTGGCACTAGCAGGTTTTCCAGACCTTTAATTGTTCTTATAATGCCATTCTCAATGTTTGCTGAGTCAGTTAGCCAGGGTGTACATTGTGCCAGCTACTTGGAAACTAGGTGAAGTCCTGGCTGTTTCCAACTCAATAGAAATCTCTTTGACTGAAGTTTGTGTCTTACAATTTACCTTGCAAAAAGGCTCCTGCCTCCCAGTGCAGACTTCTTGGTTATTATTTTTAAAGGTGAAAAAATGGACCCCTGACTATGTAGATGACCTTTTGCCATGTAGGAGGTGTTGGTATGACTCTTGTTTGAGCTCATGTTGTCGCCAAGGCTGTATTCAAAAGGTACTTGAAGAGTGCTTCAAGTGGGACAGATTTCTACACTACGAGAGTTGTGCAGCAGCAAAACAGTCACACAGAGAGGTTGTGCAATCTCCGTACTTGGAGGTTTTTAAGACTTGGCTGGAGAAGCTTGTGACTGGGCAAGAGTAGTGTTGGTACTAATCCAGCTTCCAGCTGAAGGTTGGACCAGCACACTCTGGAGATCCCTTCCAGCCAACATTTCTGTAATTGGATGGTTAGATAGCATTCGGCACTACCTGATCACCCGTAGTCACCAGGATGCCACTGAGCGATATTGAGATATTCCTTTGGCTGAACAGATTGTTGAAACAATAATTAAAGGGGGTAACTCACACCTATGTTACTTTGCTATTGTGTTGGATGAACTTCCACCAGCTTACAAGTGGAGAGAATTAGTTAATCAGGCCACGATTATGTTATTAGCCAGTGGCATAATACCAGTGTCACTAATACAGGATTGAGCTTTTTCTGGGGCTCAGGCTCTTACATTCAGCTTGCCGGAGCATCTGACCCTCTCAGATTTGTTTTATCAAAACCGGAAATGGTTGCTCAGCACCTCTGAGAGGTTATCAGTGGATTCCTGGGCTATACTAGCAAAAATGGTCACTCATGTTATTGACTTTGTGTGGAGCCATGTTTCTTTATGCGTGCACAGATGAGCTGAGTGTCAGTCTGAAATCACCCCACTTCATAAGGTCATTTGAGAACCGAAATTCCAGGGAAATCAAAGCTCCTCCTGAAAGCCTCCTCTGCTGTTATCACTTACTATATTCAGTGTTTGAAAGGCACAAAAGACAAAGGATGGATAAGCAACAGGTAGGGCTGACTCCTTCACAGCATTTTTCCTTTTCTCCCCTTTTTTACCTTTCTGGAGGTGACTGCTGTGGAAGCAGATATTCCCTGTGCTCCTCACTGATACTCTCACTGCTCAACATGTTGCTGCCTGCCTCTCAACTAATTCAATTTACACACTTGAAGGAGTTTTGGGGAGTCATCAGGATTGGTTTCATACTTTCTTCCCCAGAACCAAAGTTGTGTTTAGTTGCTATCTTTTTCTCTCTCTCTTTTTTTTTTCTTCTTTCCTTTTCTTTTTTTTTTCCCTCCTTCTGACTTTCTAATGGTATTGTAGCTAACCTGTCTGACTGCGGTTTCTGGGGCAGCTGTCTGGTATCATTTCTGTCTCTTGATTTGGTGTGACCAAGCACACAACATCAAGGGATGCTGGAGAGGAGCCAGGAAAGATCAGGCTCTGGGTGAGACATTGCCAGGCAGGTAGAGGCTGCTAAGACATGGAGGAGGTGGCTGTAAAGGTCTGATTAGCCCTAATTAGTACAAAGGCACCATCATCATCCTTTATGTTATCCCTCTCTGTCCCTTTTTAGGGGTCCTTGCCCTCATCTCTAATTGTAGGCAGATCTGCATTGGCCATTTGCAGGCATGTGTGCACACGTGTGGAGGATTCTGCACCACCCTGCTCACTGAGGCCACCAAGGAGCATTTCCCTCTATGGGGGTGCTCAGAAAATGCCCCAAGAGGTGTTTGCTGGAGGCAGAAACCATGTGGAGACAAGTACATTGCCTATAATATTTCAGTTGGGCAGCTTTGCTTTACGTGGTCCAGCATCCTGCAAGTTCAGCCAACTAACAGGTCCTTCTGGTCTGTCGTTTCCAGCAGAGTTTTTGGATTCTCATGGACCTTTTTGCTGGTCGCTTCCTCTTTCGTGTTCTCTTTTTATCACTGCATTTCATTCCATCTTTAATAAAGCAAATGAATCCTTAACTAATGCCACTTCAGACCTCCCTGTGGCTCTGTATTTCTGCCTTCATCCCAGCCTGCATTCTTCACGCTACCACTTCCTTGGTTTCCTTCCAGTTGTTGTATTAATCCCCGTATCTATTGTTAAGGCCGTCATTCCTGTTGGCATGCCATAAGGCTATTTACTGAAGTTAGGAAAGATTAGATCCACTGATTTTTCCTCTCTCTAAGAAAAACCCCAGGAACCTTATCAAGAAAAGCTATCACTTACATTGCCACGATTTGCTTTTGATAAACCACATTTTGTATTTTATCCAAATCTCCATTTGCTGCCATGCTTTCAATTCAACTCTTTCCTTCAAGTGGTGTTCAAAAGTCTTGTGTACTTTTGTGCTCAGATTAACTTGCTGATAGCTGTCTGGATCTTTTTTTTTTTCTTCTCCTTCCTACGTATAAAAAAGCATTACGTTTGTTGACTTTCAGCCAGATGGTACCACTCCCACCATCCAATCTGAGCATGTTGTTCTCTTTTGAGTGGCTTTCACCTCATACACAACAGTTTCCATACCCTTGTTTGCCTTCAGCATCAGCCCTGTTATTGTTCTCAATTATTCAAGCTAAATCATTTTCACCATGTGTAACTATTGCTCTTTGTATTAATAAAATTATATTTTTGCCTCCAATTCTTTGCAGAAGCCAGTGAACAGAAGTGAGGAGTGGGGCTGCATGTGACTTCTTTTTTGGGGGGCTATGTTTAGTTTTGTCTTGAATTTCAGAATTTGCATAGCAATCTCACTTTTTTTTTTAAATTGTTGTTGTTCTTATCTTATTCATATTGCTGAAAGACTTTTTTTGCTTAGCTGAGTGGGTCTTAACAGCAAAGGCTAGACTTCTAGCAGTGCTCAGAGATTTCTCGCTCCTTGTACTGCTCTGAACATCGTTTTCTTTCCAGAAAATGCCTCTCTTGCTCAGGTGTTCTGATCACTCCTAATGTCCATCACAGGTTTTATCTTCCTAATTATCTAATCTATCATTTTCCTCATATCCAATATTCCTAAAGTGAGTTTTGAAGCCTTTCTCTTGTTCCCGTGGAACAGGGTCCAATTCCTTTCCTGCTCATTTTTTTCTGTCCAAATTATCTTTTTCTCTGTTGGCTCTTTGCTGGCTGACCAGGGTATTTTGAGGAGAACATTTAAACATGTCATAGAAAGCAGGACATCTCCAACAGACGTGGATATCAGCATACACTGGCATATGGAAGGGTCTTTTAGAGACGTGCAAACACGGGTAACACAACAGTGTGAAGTATTTAGTGTTTCTTTGTGACTGCTTTTGTCTGTCTTTGGTATAAAGAAGGAGTTTTGAGTGGGTTGGAGTTTTTTGAGGGTTGTTTTTTTTTCTTTTCTCTTCTTTTTTTTTTTTTTCTTTGTTTAAGCTGCTAACTTGCTGGATGATCTTGGGCTTTCTGCCTTGATTTCTCCGTCTGCCAAAAGAGGCTGAGATACTGCCTGTGTAAAACATTTTGAGATCTACAGCCAGCAGCATCACCTGAGAGAGATCTGATGATAGTGTACCACTAAGATTTGGTTTTGCCATCTAAGAATTAATTTTCTGTGTCGTTTGTGCCCTTGTATATTTTCCCCTTTTAAAGAGACAAAACAGAAATATCTTTCCTCTCAGCGTTTTCCCTCATCTGTGTTGTTAGCAGGTAAGGAATGACAAAAGAAAACGCCCAATGCAATAAAGTAGAATTAATTATCTGCCTGACTAGCCAGTTCATCACAACCTGGTTGCACAGTGGAAGGCATCTGCAAGTTGACTTTGCTTCAGGGACTGGTGGGAAACCAACCTGTAGCTAGCAGCCGAGCTGGGATGCTGAGGCCATGCAGGAAGTGTGGGTGAGATCCTTGCTTCCTTAAAGCCATTGATGAACCCTTTCCTGGCCAAGCCTTGCCATGTTGCTTTGATTTGTAATGTAGATATTTCTAGCATCTGACGCTTTGCTTTGATTGTCTGTTTCACCTGACACTCAGCTGTGCACCTGGCAGGCGTGACGATAGTCGAGGTGCGGCCCTGTCACAGCATCCTTGCACTCTGTGATCTTGAGTCTTTTCTGAACGTTATTAAGAGGAAGGGGGTTGGGGCTGTCATAAAAGTTAGATGTGGCCCTCAGGCTCCTGGGAAGACATCAATGCTCTCTTCAGGTGGAAGGGTTGCATGCATGCCTGGTTTAGACAGAGTGTGTGACTATGTGTCACGTCATATTTGTTAAATATTTTTGTGTGTGTCTAAGGCACTTAGGCTCATGTTACAACCTGTTTAACCTGTAGCTTTCAGGCTCTTTCAGCCAGGAAGAGTGGAACCACATTTTGAATTATTCCCATGCTTTCATATTGACCCTTCACCTAGACCACTCAAAACTGTGCAGGGTGAAGGCAGATAGTTTCAGCTCATGTTTACTGTCTCATCCAGGAATATAAGTCCCTCCAAAAATCTCCATCTTTAGTCAGTCCGCTAAGTCCTGATGAGAATATGTTCTTCTTTGTCAGTTGCTCAGATATACTATCTTCTGTTTGTAAACTAGCCATTGGGCACAGCGAGGGTTATCAAAAACAACATCTGAATCCAAAGCTCCCAAACGTAAATGTAATTAGCATCTTTCATCTAGGAGAGATCTGAACAACCAAACAGTGATCTGCAGCATGTTCTGTTCTTCTACATCAAGGCTGTGTCTGTGTGTCCATCCTGTGCTCTCTTAGGCAAGGATCTCCTCAGTTGCTCACTGCATGGTTTTCCCATTCCTGTGAATCTCTGTTCATGGCAGCAGTGCTCCTTATGTTTGTCCTAATCTTGCCCTCTCTCTCTCATACATTTTAACAAGTTACTTATCCTTTTGCTTCCTTCCATCCTCAGCCAAGGAAGGGAAAATTGGCCCTGTCCTGGTGTGTCAAAGATGGCAGTTCTTGTGCTTGGAGGGGCTCCAGATCACGGCATTACCCTTGTCTCCCTCGTTATTAAGAACAATGACTTGATCCTTTGTTCTGAAACACAGCCTAGGTAGGCAGCTTGTCCCAGTAGGCTCTTCTTCCTGGAAGACATGCCTGGATGCTTCAGACTGTCCATGAAGAATCTCTTTAGAGTTCTGATGCTTTATAAAGGATACTTTATAAATCCATAAGTAACATCCTCACCCAGAGCCTTGTTGACTGAATCATTTCTTCATTTGAAAGATTCATTTCATCCTGATCTCTGAATGAATCAAACTCATCTTTTGCCAAAATCTTTTTTATTTTTTGTACTATTCTTTGTAGGTAATCAGACTTTTTAAGTGAACTCTTTGAAATGATATGCATTTACAGATTGCTCCAGGCATATACCTGGTTTTCAATAGAAAGCTTTGAATAGTGGCATATGGGAAAAAAAAAAGAAGAAAAAAAAACAAAAACCCAAACTCCTGAGTTTGCAATGAGAAGCTATGTAGGGGAAACGCATGCTCTCCAGACAGCAGCCCTGGAGCTCCAGGTGAGGTTGCTGCTCATGGCAGCTGTGAGGGTTTCCTGCACGAATGGTGGGCAAGCCTGGTGTCAGTCACGCCAGCCCTTGCTTTGCTGATGGTGCAGTAGCACTGAATGAACACCGGATTTACATTCTCAGAACTTTCAGTTCCCCTAAAAGTTAAAAAGAGCTGCCCGTGTTGCTAACCAAAACCATTGTTCCTCAAAGCAGACCGCTGCAGTATTTCTGAGAACTAGAGAACATCCAGCTTTCTTTATCCAGCTCCCTGGTTATAAATAATATCCAATAGCCAGCCTTTCAGGAGGCTGGTGGGGTCCTGTTTGCCAAAGGTTTTGTGTACACGGCGTGTGTACACAGCTCCCATGCAGAGGGAGAGGTCCGGGAGATGACTGAGAACGTGAAGTGTGGGGAAGAAGCCACAGGGACTTCATTGTGATTTTGGTCGCGCTCTTATTTTGTCAAAGCCTCCTTGAACTTCCCACTTGGCATTGCTCAAACTTCCAGTCTCCACTGCTCTGGATTTGGGAACCCCTTCTGCTCTGCCCCCTACCTTACAACTTTCTGGGGCCATCTGCGCAGATCTGAGCTCAGTTCAAATCTTCTTCAATGTGATGGACCTGGTGGGCAGTAACATCTGGGTTGGCTTCAGGAGGAAAAGGCGGCTCTGGTGCCACAGTTGGAGTGAACTGGAGCAACAGGAGATGCAGTTAAGAGTGGGCAGGACTGGGTGGGGGCCCCTGTGGTTGCCCAGGGCAAGAATTGGCGCTTGCTGGATGGATGGAGGCTTTGCCAGGAGTCAGGATACAGGAGACAGCAATGAGAACAAGCAGCTCTTGGGTTTTGCTGAGACATCCACTCAGAGCTTTCTAGTCCCTTCTGAGCCTGCAGTTGAATTAGGGATCAATTCTTCTGTGCACAGCAGTCAAGAGGTGGCTGCTCAGGAGATGACTCAGTGCTGGATGAGCAGCAATTCAGGACAGTATTAACAGTTTACCTGCACGTTCTCCTGAAGCCAAGTACCTTTTTCAAACAGCAAGATTTTTTTTTAATTAAGAAAAACTTCTTTACTGAAAGAGTGGTCAGACACTGGAACAGGCTGCCAAAGGAAGTGGTGAAGTCACCAACCCTGGAGGTGTTCAAAGAACGTGTAGATGGGGCACTTCGGAACATGGTTTAGTAGGCATGGTGGTGCTAGGTGGATGATTGGACCTGGTAATCTTGAGGTCTTTTCCAACCTTAAAGATTCTATGATTCTATGAAAGTTGATTTATCTCGAAAGCAAGACAACCTGTAAAGAAATTGGAGCACTCACTAGTTTTCACTCAGCTTCTCTGCAGGGCTCCTGACAGGTACCATCTCACATCTGTTCTTGGAGTACACTGGGGAAGGATAGGGCTGTCTGGAGGGGAATCATTCAGCTTAGAGACGGACCCAGATCTGTGGGCTTTATGTCATTTAATTGTAGATATTTGCAATGTAGACTTCCATTCTTCAGCTAGTTGCCTGAGGCTCCCTCGTCGAAGCAGTGTAGAATAAGTTTCCTCTAACCTATTTTAGACAGCTCCTTTGAAGTGGCTCATGTCCTAAAACTGCCTGTTCTCTCTTCAGATGAGGAAGGATGATCAATGTGCAGTAGGCAGATGTAGATGTATACATTATAGACATGTACTTTTGGCCCAGTGGATCTCCAGATCGTATTTCTGAGTCCTGGGGGTCAAGCAGTTCTGGATTTGCATATCCTTTGTATTTCCGCTGTTCCTCTAATTGACTGAGCAGAAGCCTTGGAGATTAATTTTCTCCAGAAGGTTTGATCAGTTTAGTAGTTAAGATTCTGAACAATGTCTAAGAAAAGGAGCAGAAATTTCCTCAACCAGGCTTCTTAAACCCAAAGGTAAAAGGAAATTAAAAGCAGTCAACGACCTGTAGTTCAGGGAAGACTACAAGTTACTTTGCTGCCCTCCAGTTTCTACAGAAGACAGGTAGTGGAGTTCCCTTTTTTCTTCCTTTGTAGCCCCTGTAGTCTTGGGATAATCACTGTCATTCCTCATTTATTTTTTCTCAGCCATAACAGATGTTTTAACACTGTGCTCTTTGCTCTGAATTGTAGATCTAAATGTCACTGATCTCAGTGTTGCAGCATCACTAAATTTCTGCAATAGCCTGAATTCAAATACTGAGCTTTCTGGAGAGGAAATTCATACTTACCTACTCCAGATGATAATTTAAAGCAAGGAGCTAAATGTGTTTCCCCACCCATCAGAGCTGTCTCCTACTCAGTTGTGAGAATTTACTCAAGTGCTACCTCTCTTTTAATCGCCGTGTGTCATTACTCCAGTGCCAGGTCATCACGTCTTCCTTAAGACTCTAATTCAGCCCTGCTTTCCAAGACAGACATCTACAAGCTCATCACTAAGGAGTTAAGCAACAGAGCTGCTCAGCTTCCCCTTCCTTCTGATTCTCCCAGCTCTTTGCAACACATTCCGCACATGTTTCCTTGATCTTCCAACCCCTCACACAGAAAGAGGACAATCAGGATAAATAAAGGCTCCGTGCCTTGAGCTGCTGGATTGATTTGGCCAGGTTGCCTTTGTTTAACAGGGCCTGCTTTGATGAGTCGAAAAAAACCATCTGCTTTCCTCGTCAAATGATAGGTCTGTTATTGGCATGATTATCTTTGGCAGAAACATAAAATGGAGTGGTTTGAAGAGCAAAGTGAGGGTCAGGATACTTGGGTATTTGCCTGGACCTCTTTTATTTGATGAAGTCTCCTAGGGAAACACGCTGCTACCTGAGCTCTGAGAGCCCCTTACGAATGGCTGGTTGCAGAGTAGTGGATTTACAACATGAGTAGAGGTCATAGCAGAATATAGCTTGCCTCTGCTTAAAAAAGATTATTTTTGCAAGTCCTTCTTTATTGATTCTACAAAGGACACAGGGTGTTTGGTATGTTTTGAACTTGGTCTTATCTCTCGGTTTATTTCTATGTTACTGGTATCTAGCATTTACTATGGCGTATTTGTAACATGTTTTTGGATTGTTACATAAAGAAGATGCTTCAGTCCTTTAGAAGAGCAAATAATTATAATATTTCATAAATACTTTCTTTTTTTTTTTTCAAGACCATCAGAGTTTTTGCAGCTTTTAAGTTTGACAGCGTTATTGTTGGAAATTGTGTCACCCATCAGTATAGATAAAAATCCTGTGTCGGCTCCTTTGGTCCACTCTCTTTGTTCATCCTTGCACTCGTACGTGGTATGTTTTGGCTCACTCAGAGGGCATTTAGGAATAAAGCTGCATTTTCCTGAGGATGTTCAAAAGGAAGAAACTAAAAAGAAACTGAAAATCTGGTTTTAAGACAGAGCTAAATGAAGTTATGGAAGAAATCAAAGCCAAGGTTGTTGTGTAAGAAGTTCCTTCAGTCCTGTGTTCCTATAAATAACGAGCATAAATGAAAGCCCCTGGGCTGAAATTAATGGTGAGTTCTTCTGGCTACTAGCCATAAGTGGCTCCTTCAGATTGTGCTGCTGAGGCTTGAAATAAAACCTGCCTGCTTAAATCTTTAATTTCCTTTGCTGTCCACATGAAAAACTATTGGGAAACTCCCATCTCCGCCTAGAGCAGTGACTGAAGTCATGTTACAGAAATTGTAGGAAGGCAACTGGTGCTCCTATGCCATTACTGCCTTCACAGAAGCTGTGCAAAGGTAGCAATGGTATAAGAAATTTTAATTCAGTGAGTGTACCCATGTGTTACTACTGTGTAGGCTCTGGGAGCCGAACAGAAATGGGTGAAGGATGTGATTTCATCATCTGTTGGCTTTTCAATTCTACTCTTTCCTTGTTTGACTCCAAATCCTGTTATCACTGTGGTCACCCTAGTCCCTGTCTGTGCTGGAGTCTCCATGTGGTGAGCTCCAGGTGAGCCCAGGAACACTCTGGGATCAGGAGAAAGGGAGATACTGAGGCTCACATCACTTCTTGTGGGCCCATGTTCTTGCTTACCTGCAGCTGTGGCTTCACTGTGACTCCCACCTACCTTTGAGAAGTTGCCATATGAGCAAAGGAGTAGACCCGTGGTTAACCTGGCCCTACTGATGGCAGATGGCATAGATGAGACTAAACATTTCTGCAGCAACTTCAGTCTGTGATGATCTTTTGAACTGTATTTAAGGGATGTACACAAAAGCTTTCTTTGCAGTAGCAGACTGTGCAGAAGTCCTCTAACAATTATTGGGATCCAGCAGGAAGGAAAACTCTCATTAATAAAGACTTTGGGGATAATTCCACATGAGAGTTTGCTGCAGAGTGCAGAGCTACAGGGAATAACATCCAGAAAAACATTGCTTTCGTCTTTCTGCTCAGGGCTTCAGAGTGTGGAAGGAAAAATGGCCCCTGACAAACCCACCACAATTTTTATCTTAGGCATGCCATGAGGGCTTAGCAATGGAGGATTTACTGAGTTTCAGCTTCACCTGCAATGGATATGCCCAGGAAACTGAATTACTCTTCACTAGCTGATGTGATGTGAAGCATGTGGGTCATGCTTCTCCTTTATCTACACTTTTTGGACGGGACGTATGAATTAGTCCTCAGCCCCATCTGCATGGCCAGTTGCCCACTGCAGTGAAAGATGCCGGAGGCCAAAATCTCTGCCTTTTCCACAGGAAAAACCTACCAACTAAAACAAAACAAAGCAGCAAAAAAAAACAGAGCTGGCAAAGAAGTAAAGTGGGTTTGTACCAAGCTGTCTATAAAGTCTACTTCAAGCTTTTCTAGGAGGAATACACCAAGGAAGGAGGGTTATTTAACCTCTCATCCCAGGGAAGATCCCCCTTGGCAGGTGAGACTCGCAGCTCTTGAGGGGTCTTATTAGTCATGAGCATTTTGTCAACTGGGAGATGAATTAAAGCAATTGAACTTATTGCCCTGCTCACCATCATGCCGTCTGAACTGGTGACCTACTAACAAAAAAAAAGACACACTTTTCTGTTTCCTAATGATACCCAAAACTGTATTGGTGTGGGATGGGATTTTGATTTTTATTTTTTTTATTCCAGCTGCCTTCATTAGCCTATGGCAATGACGGCTATGATATGTGAGGGTTATTAGTGTTATCACTAGGGAGGTAGAAGGAGGGTTGCTGTGATTGTTTGGGTTATTTATTTACTTGTTTAGTTAATGTGGAAAATAAACCATAAACTAGAAAGCCTCCAATGTGAGTCTGATTGTTGACCTTGATGATTCAGTTAAAGGTCTTTAGACATTAAATTCACACATCACTGACCTTCTGCAGCTAAATAGGAAGTATTTTAGTTTGAGCTGGTCCAACTACAGTCAGTGAAGTGGGATGAAAGCCTTCAGGGCTGGTACTCACTAGCTCTCTGTAGACTAGAAGGAATGATAAAAATCAGTTCAGACTAAATATATAGCTTTTACCCAGCTGAAATGAAGGAAGATGTGTCCCACTGAGAGAGAAAGTGAGATACCTCCCACTCTTTGTTTGTTTTTTTATTTGTTTGTTTATGGAAACATAGAATCGTAGAATCATTTAGGTTGGAAAGGATCATTGAGTCCAACCTTAACCTAGCTTTGCTCAGTCCATCGCTAAACCATGTCCCAAAGCACCACATCTACACGTCTTTTAAAAACCTCCAGGGATAGTGACTCAACCACCTCCCTGGGCAGCCTGTTCCAATGCTTGACAACCCTTTAGGTGATGAATTTTTTCCTAATATCCAATCTAAACCTCCCCTGAAACAACTTGAGGCCATTTCCTCTTGTCCTGTCACTTGTTACCTGGGAGAAGAGACAGACCCCCACCTCACTGCAGCCTCCTTTCAAGCAGTTCTAGAGAGACATAAAGTCTCCCCTCAGCATCATTTTCTCCAGACTAAACAACCCCAGTTCCCTCAGCTGCTTCTCATAACACTTGTGCTCTAGACCCTTCACTAGCTTTGTCACCCTTCTTTGGACGCACTCCAGCACCTCGATGTCTTTCTTGTAATGACAGTCCCAAACTGAGCACAGCCTGCAAGGTATGGCCTCACCAGTGCCGAGTACAGGGGGACAATCCCTTCCCTACTCCTGCTGGCCACACTGTTCTTGATACAAGCCAGGATGCTGTTGACCTTCTTGGCCACCTGGGCACACTGCTGGGTCATCTTCAGCCAGCTGTCTACCAGCACCCCCAGGTCCCTTTCCACCAGACAGCTTTCCAGCCACTCTTTCCCAAGTCTGTAGCATTGCATGGCGTTGTGCCCCAAGACCAGAACTTGGCCTTGTTGAACCTTATGGAATTGGCCTCAGCCCAACAGTCCAGCCTGTCTAGATCCCTCTGCAGAGCCTTCCTACCCTCAGGCAGATCAACACACCTGCCCAGCTTGGTGTTGTCTGCAAACTTACTGTTTGTTTGCTTTTAAGTATCTAGTATTGTTTTAGAGAGCTTTATATATATGAGGTAGCTGATTTGGGGTTGGCAGATCCAAAATACGAGTTACACCAGCACTAGAAAAACCAAGATCACCTGTATTTTCATGTTTTAGCTATTAGACACTCTTTTTCCGGTGGTTTGCCTAATATAGATGTCTTTCCTCTTGTACTGGATGGAAACAAGATGAGATGATTGTTAAAATTGCATCTATAATCAAGTTTACCTGAATCTATCACAAGCCCACTTTTCAGAATACGAACGATGAATCAGCCTCATTTTTTTTTGAAAGGTGATAAAACATTTACTCAAAAGTAAGCAAAGTAAGTTGAGTAAATACGCAATCAACCAATTTAGACATGCAGTTTTAGTGAAGGGAAGATGTGTCAGTGAAGTACTTGCTAATAAGCTTGGTAGAAAATTTACTGCATAAAAAAAAAATTTAAAATATGATGTAGATGTACATTGCGCTTTGCCAACCCTGATCAAAGTCAGAACTGTATGAATTAATTTATAAAGTGAAACCTTGTGTTATTTATAGACGTGAGATAAATTTGGCAATAGTTTAAGTCCAAAGAGTTTAAAATTTCCTTTGAAAAAGTCAGAATGTTTTGAAAACATTTCAATCTTTATTTTTACTGCAAGTGTTCTGCAAATCTCTCACGCTTCCCCTCACGCTTTTTTAAGGTTAAAATGAAAAGGCAAGAAGCGCTGTAAATCAAAACAAAATGAATCTATGGTATTTTAGATGAGCCAAGATAAAATTTCCTAAATCTGTTTCCCTCTGGGAAAAAGAAACATTTGAGTATCAAGACAACTCCAAATAATTCCTGCTCTTCTTGTGTTTAGTTTTTATTTTTAATTTGACTAGAAAACCACATAAGTAGTTGTTTATATGCTACTAATCAAGGCCCATTCCCAACCTGAAAGAAATTACAGTCTGAACAAGACATAGGGTAAAACAGGGAAGAATGCTTGAGGTAATAAGAAACAGTAGGAATAAATTTAATGTGCTACATTATTTTATAATTTTAATCCAAAGGGCAATTTACATCAAACAATTGTTCCTTCAAAGGATTTCTGGGCCTTCTGTCTTACAAACTTGTCTGGCAAATATATGGATAGAGAAACAGCTCACACGTTTTGAAACGAGACATGAAAAGATCTTTTTTTTTTTTTTCCTTTCTCTGCTCATTTCTGATGAAAATATACGCTTTCTCCAAAATCCAGCAAGAGTGAACACTTAATCAATGACTTCTTACAGGCAAAGGCTTATCCTCTGTCCTCAAACTCCGTCCCTGAAGCTCACTCAACTCATGGTTTTTCCTGCATTGCATTTAGCAGTGACGAGCTGAGTTCATTCCCCTCTCACCACCTCTTTGCAGCTGAGTTCCTGAATAGGTTTCTCCTTGCTAAATGCCCTTTCCAAACTCTTTGAAAGGGATGAGATTTTGTGCAGCACCATGTGTCATGGGACTTCCATTTCAGCTTGCAATTGCCGTGGCAATGAAACAAGGTGTTCCCTTCAAGTTGAGAGCATGTTGGTGACAAGGGGACAGTGTTATGTGACCCTTTGACCAGCTCCTGGTTCCTTTTTTTGGAGCACAAATTGTCATTTGCACATTTTATGACTGAGGCAGTTCATGGATTACATCTTGTGAGGAGTCCATGATTAATTACCTGAACATTTATGGCCACTGTTGTATTACAAACACAATATAATTAGGTCTGACTGAGGAGAAACCACTTGGGGGAAAAATCTTGTCATTGGGAATTTCCTGCTTTTTAGCTCCTTGATCTCCTAATCTGCATCAGAGATTTCGTTCTTATTTGATTTGGGTTTTGTTTTGCTTTGAATTAGCATGAGCCAGGAGGCAGGCCATGTGAGAACGGAGGGAATAAACAGTGTAAGCACAGATCCCGCTGCTCTTGGCATGAATATTAAAACTGCCATCTTCCTGCCCCAGATAGCTGTTGGTGTTAGGTTAGTTAGGCAGAGTTCCTGGAGCATGAAGAAGCAGAATTGCTCCTGATCATCAGAAAAAAAAAAAAAAAA
>WHYT01017070.1:184452-268759 GCA_009806455.1 Tetrax tetrax | reverse complement strand
AAAAAAAAAAAAAAAAAAAAAGGTTGTTTTTTTTTTTTGCTTAAGGAAGACATGGAGGAAAATGCTGTTTTTTCAGCAGGCTCTGGGTTTTGCTTCCTTCTCTTATGCAAACATAAAATGAGGCTGGATGTATATCCCCATTGTGCAGTGGCCCTGGACAGCTGAGATGGCTATGAATCCCCAGGAATGCATATTTGAGGACAGATGAGTTTTTGCTCACTCTCTTCTTCTCTGCCCTTTCTGCAGGCATCCAGCACGCGTCCGGAGTGCAGCATCATGCAGGAGATTGAAGAGGAGCGCAGCCAGTGCTTGCAAGAGCTTCTTGGGGATAACCAGACTTCAGGTATGGGGACGCTCTCTTCTCTTCCTAGTCTGCAAGCCAACATCTCCCTGCCTCACAACTGCCTTGCTCAGGCCATTTCTCACCCCTTCTGTTGCTGGAGCAGGGCAGTTACTCCAGCTGATGCTGAGCTCTTACATTAGGAGGGAGAGAAGCAGGTACTTCAAAAGTATGATTCAATCAACCAAGACTTCAGATAGCTCGCTGGAGATCACTCGTTGCCTCTCAGCTGGGTAAGCCTAGCTTAGGTGTCTCAGTGTGTTTAATCACAGTCCATCATCCATCTCTCTGAACTGGAAGTGCCTTAACCAATTTTTCCCCAAGATCTGAAAGCCTGAAGTTCTCGTAGGCCTTGGTTTGCTTCAGGGGAAGTCATGGTGACCTTCTCCTTCTGTTGAACTCCCCTTCCATCCCCATTCCAAAATTGCTGCTGTCCTGGTGATGGAGCAGAGGAAGGAAGGGTGTGCTCCAAGGCTGCAAGGTGTCTGTGAAGTTGGACCAGATATCTGAGATCCTTTCCTTGTTCACGTGACATGGAACACCCACCACATTGGGCAGTCCACCTGAAAGGCTCTCTGGTCCTCTTCACCCACTCCCTGCATCAGTCATTGGGAGGGGAGGGCCAGGTGAATGATGCCACCTTTGCTCTTCAGCCTCCCAAGATTTCTCCATCCCACCCTCAGGCATCCTTGAGCAGCAGGCATACACACCACACGTTGGGCATGTGGGGTTTCAGAGCAGGAGAGAGGATGTTGCTGTGAACAGAGGAACTTCAGATCAACCTGTGAGACAGGACATGGGTGGGTGCTGTTGAAAGAGTCCGTAGTCCACACAATTCCACAGTGTGCAGCCTGCAGAGAGCTTGGTACAACCACCCATGTGTAGTCTTAAAATTTCTCTGGCAGATGAGAAAGCTTTTGGTTTTGGTGCTGTCTCATCTCATCCTGCAGCAGCGCCGTCAAAGCCCCAAGAGTGATCCGTTGAGTTGGATCTCTCCCCCTCCAAGTGCCTCTCTCAAGTTACAAGTCCTGGTTTTGTGAGTAGAGAAGCTGTAGGGACCAGTAGCTGTCAGGCTCTGAAAACAAGGGATCACATTGCTGGGGGAAGGGATGGCAAGATTTGTATCCCACTTGATATTTGCATCCCACCTCCTGAAAGAGGAAAAAGTGGAAGAGGATATGTCTTCTCATCCTCTCTCCCTTGGCATTGCGTGCAGTTAGGCTACAGACTGAAGGACTGTTCTGCACAGTGCAACTTAACGAGGAATAGCATCCCGGAGACAAGCTGATCCCTGGAGGAGCTTTACTGAGTGCAAGGATGGCTTTTGGCCCCTGCTTTTATCTACTAAGAGATGGTTTTCTTTGATTCGGAAACTATTTCAAGTACGGAGCTGTTTGAAGAAGCGTTCTCCTGGAATCCAGTAGAGCGAAAAGTCAGGGTAGTTAAAAACATCCATCTGAAACCCAGCTAAATGCTTCATTTCATTTTTATGGATATTTTAAAAGATTCAATTAAATACAATACATTCAAAGTAGTAGAATCAATACTTGAAATGTATTTTTTTTTCTCTGCTTTTTCAAATTTTTTTTTTCCATTGGAAACTTTAATCCAAAACAGGGTTTTTTCTCTCCACTGAATTAAACCATTGAAAATATTTTTCCCAATTTTGATGTAAAAACAGTCAGTCATGTTGCAAGCCTTTAATGACCGAGCATTAGTAAGTATATAAAAATCATTTGGAGTTTATTTTTCGTAATGAAATGCTGAAATAATGGGCTGGCATAATTCTGCATTTCCACCCATCGTCATTCAGCGGGACTGATTCCGGCATTGCGGTGGTGAGCACTGTAAAATGGTTTTTGTCGATGGAGACAGTATCTGCTACTCCTGAGTTAAAGTCAGATATCATTTGTCTGCGTGTCCTGGGTAGAAATAGTCACTGATGACATCACTGTGTGTAGGGGCACGGCATGTGTCCAACCAAATTTTACAAAGCAAACTGTGCAGAAAGCAGTTGGCATCAATTTGCCCCAAAACATCGGCAGGTATTTAAGAGCTCAATACTGGACTCTTGTCTAGACGCTCATGGCTGCCCTTGCAATCGTCAGAAAGAAATCCACATCTCTGTAAAGTGGTGGCTTTCAGTTGGGTGACTATGGTTGAATGGCCTCATGCAGAAATCTGTTTTGAATGTGGTGTGGACAGGTAACTTCAAAGTGCCTACGTGGGGTGTGTTTCCTCATTGGAGTTCTCAAGGCACAGTATGTGAGCACAAGTAGGTCAAAAAAGACGTTTTTCTGGAGTGGGGCTCCATAACTTGATAAATGTAGCTGAGCACAGCTGCAAAATAAAACTTTGAACTTCGATGGTTGAGAGTGAGGGAAGTTTGTTGGGGAGAAACCTTGTGAAGGTGATGGTATGAGGTCGTATGAAGGTGATCGCTGTTTAATCTGGGTGTTGATGGAAATAAAAAGTCCTAGTAAAACTCACAGGAAAAATGTAATTTTAACACAGTTCAGTCCACCAGAGAAGGAGAATGGAAAGCAATTGAGATTCTCTGGCATCCATAATGTAATACCTTGATTTATGGCCAGGTAGGTGTGTTGCCTTCTGCGCGTTCCACATCCTTTCAGCAAAAAGAAAATCACTTGAGGTTTAACAACCGATTTGTTATCTTTTCTAATTAAATGAGTGGAAATAAGGAAACACGCCATTTCAGGACAGTCTGGAAATAAAGCTTTGTTTAGAAGCCATTATCAATTTTATTGATCAGCGGCCCTTAATCACCGATGTAATTTGATGTGTCAGATAGATTAGTCACTCATTAAGAACACCTGATGGTCGTGCTGGGATTGATCGCCAGCTCAGGATAAGCAGGTGGATTTCCACTGATAAACAATAACATCTGCCTTAATGCTATTTTATCTTCGAACACCCGTTCCTTATAGTGGTTATATGTGCACAGGTGAAATTGATGCTTTCTTTTCAAATTAAACCTCTGTGTTTTCAGTGCTAGTAGCAGGTGCCAATTGCTGTTCCTGGTGTCAGCGTCCTGTTACAGTGGCATGATGGGCATGGGAGGGTGATTCAGTACTTGTGAAGTTGCCCCTATTTGAGGAGATTTTAGGATGGGAGAGATGCAGGGGTCACAAAAGCATGGACCACCTCTGGTGAGAAAGAGTCAGCTTTCCAGCACAGGAAGGGCTGCAGAAGATGCCGTTAGGAAAAAAGCAGCAGGGAAGACCAGTTTAAGCTGGCAGTGTGTACACAGGAGAGTAAAACGGCCATGAGATCAAAGTCTGGGCTTTAAAGGAAGTTTGTAACCATCAGAGGATACTGAGCAGCCTTTCTGGAGGTCTGCAGGAAGGCGTGTTTTATTGGCTTCATGGCAGAGCTGGCCCAGTTTATGGGAGGGTGTGTAAGATGCAGTTGCATATTGCAGCACAAGACTGGGTTTCATGAGCAGGAGAGCCCTTGCAATCCTCTGCCCTGTTATCCTTTTACCCCGATCCTGAAATAGAATCATAGAATGGTTTGGGTTGAAAGGGACCTTTAAAGGTCATCCAGTCCAACTCCCCAGCAAGAAGCAGGGACATCTCCAACCAGATCAGGTTGCTCAGAGCCTCATCCAACCTGTCCTTGAATGATTCCAGGGATGGGGCATCCACCACCTCTCTTGGCAACCTGGGCCAGTGCTCCACCCTCAGTGTAAATTTTTTTTTCCTAATATCTAATCTAAATCTGTCTTCCTCTGTTTTAAAACCATTACCCCTCATCCTGTCACGCCAGGCCCTGCTAAAGAGTTTCTCCCCATCTTTCTCGTAGGCCCCCTTGAGGCACTGGAAGGCCACTATAAGGTCTTCCTGGAGCCTCCTCTTCTCCAGGCTGAACAGCCCCAGCTCTCTCAGCCTGTCCTCACAGGAGAGGTGCTCCAGCCCTCTGATCATCTTCGTGGCCTCCTCTGGACTCTCTCCAACTGGTCCATGTCCTTCTGATGTTGGAGGCTCCAGAGCTGGATGCAGTGCTGCAGGTGGGGTCTCACAGGAGTGGAGTATGACATGAATGACACAGATCAGGTCTGCTTGTAATAATGTTGTGCAAATGTGAATCATCAGCCGTGGGTGCCTTAATTTCCTACCCTAAACATGTTTAATCTCACTCCATGCTGGTCTCACAGTTGGTCTCCCTGCAAACTTTGCTTCACTGGATATCCATAGATTATCGCAACTACGGCAGCATTGTTACTGCAGTTAAGGATCTGGGTCTCTTGGCTTTAGTTTTCCTCATTTGAAATATAAGTAATATTTTCCTATCTAGCAGGGGTAAGGTAAGGACACACAAAATGAAAAGTGCCCAGCTGTTTTACAACTGGGACTTGTAAAAGTGCTGTGGGTCGACAGAGGAATAGGAAATACAGTGTTTTGGCAGCACCCACAATTTAAGTTCACAGGAAGGTGCTATATATCTGGGTAGAAACGACACCCAAAAAGAGAAAATTCATGTCATCCGGGTTAGGTTGCCTCTTCTTTCTTCTCAATCTCTCTTCTCCCATGTAGATCTGTATATAGTGTCCTACATCAATCTGCAATGACTCTGGGTGCGGATTTTTGTGGTGATGTTTTCCCAGGAGTTGCTTAGGGAGTTTCTTGGGGATGCTCAAGTTGTATCTAACATAAACAGAGCCACATGGCCCTACGTGCCAGTGCCACACATTTCGATGGCATAACAGGCCTGCAGAGGCAGGAGCTCAGGTCCTGACGGTGCTCCTGCATCCACAACAGCTGGGACATTTAGCTCAGAAACATCTTGGCACGGTGACACCAGTAGTGACTCTGCAGCACTGCCTTCTGCCAGATTGATGTAGGGTAAGCAACCGGCAGCAGGTCAGGTCTGAGAGTTCAGCTGCATGGTTCAAAAAGTTCCCAGGTCATCCCAAATTTTTGGTAGCCAGTGGCTGCAGGAGCCCTGCCTGGGCAACTGCAGGATCTTGGGCCGTCTTCTTTCCCTTTCTTTTTGCTCTCTGGCTGTGCAGGGCTGCTTCTCTGGTGGCATCTCCCACCACCGCAACATAAAACAAATAAATAAGGCAGTTCCACAACCTTGGGTTCTCCAAGGCGCTTAGTAGTTTTAGGAGCTTATAATAAACAGAGTTCCTCAGTCTTCTGTGTTACTTTGCCAATGCTTACAAACATATTCCAAAAGTGAAGAGTGCAATCCCAGACCCACTGAAAACCAGGCTTTCACTCCAGATATGTTTTCAGCCATGACATCTCTATGCAATACAGTGACTCCTTAGCTGGTAACATGGTTCACAGCAGTAGGGAAGCTCTCCCAAGGGTTAGGAGAGGATAGCTGAAGGAAGTTTTGCCTTCCAGGCCCACAGATGGTGGCAAATCTCCTGTGTGGCTGAGCTCCGAAAGCCTTGCTGCAAGGCAGGTCTCACCGCTGCGTTGCTTCTTGCTGACTTCCACTTGTTTTTTTTATGTAATGATCCCCGAGCACAGAGGGGGTTTTTGTTTTGTTTTGCTTTTTAGGAAAGCTTCATCTCTCCATGGCTGCAGTTTACAAAGAGTTCAGCTTAACCTGAAGTACCCAAATAAAATTTTAAAAAGGAACGCTTTCTTTTTTGTTAAAAAGCCATGAAAAGCAGTCAGGTCTAGGTCAGTTGGCTCAACTCATTATCTGTTTATCCCATTGTCGCTAATCAATTTCCTCTGCAATCGGATATTCTTTCTGTTTATCCCATTGTCGCTAATCAATTTGCTCTGCAATCGGATATTCTTTCAGAAGCAGGAGAGTCATTTAGGGATGGCAGTTGAACGAGGTACTGTGATTCGCGTTCAGGTGGAATGAGCAGCTCTGGAGACCATGCCGCTGTGCAGGAAACATGGCGTTGTAGAGTAAACATCCTTCGTGGAGAGTGGTGGGAATGTCAGGCAGTACTTGGGCACAGGAATCCAGGCACAATTTTGCAGTTTTGGAGTTTATTTTAATGGCATGGAAGTTTGAGTAGGAGGGAAAATGTTCAAGAACAGAGAGAACTTTAAACCACTTTAATCCTGACACCATAACCTGATGAGTTGAGCAGATGGGATATGATTTTCTGCATTAACATAGTTTATATCATCAAGATGATATCCTGATATCATCAAGTCCAAACCCCTGATTAAAGCATGGTCAACCAAATCAAGTTGCTCAGGGCCATGTCCAGTTGAGTTTTGAATATCTCCAGGGGCAGAGATTCCACAATGTCTCTAGACAACCTGTTCCAGTGTTTAAGTGTGTTAACAGAAAAAAAAAGAAAAAATAATCTTATGTTTAAAAGGAATTTCCTGTTTCAGTTTGTGCCCATTGCCTCCCTGTTTTCTTTGCTTTCCCCTGAACACCATCGGATATTTATATACATTGATAATATCCCCCCCTGAGCCGTGTCCCCTCTAGAACAAACAATCCCAGCTCTCCCAGCCTTTCCTCATATGTGAGATGCTCCAGTCCTTTAATCTTCTTTGCAGCCCTTTGCTGGACGCTCTCCAGTATGTCCATGTCTCTTGTATACTGGGGGACCCAGACCTGGACTCAGCACCCCAGATGAGCCTCACCAGTGCTGGGTAGAGGGGAAGGATCACCTCCCTCGACCTACTGGGAACACTCCTAATTCAGCCCAGGTTACCATTCACCTTTGTGGCAAGGACATGTTGCTGGCTCATGTTCAACTTGATGTCCACCTTCTCTGGAGAGCTACGCTCCAACCCTTGCCATGGGTCCACGGCATTATTGCTTCCCAAGTGTAGGACTTTGCATTTCCCTTTGTTGAACTTCTGTCAGCTTACAGTTTTTCAAGGCTTTTTTTTGTTTTTTTCCCAAAAGGGAAGATCTTTGGCTTCATTTGGATCCTAAATTCTTTTAGAAGTTAAGTGTAAGCAAAACGAAGTTCACAGCTGGAGGCTGTCAGCATCTCAGAGTCAGACCAGCGTTTAGTCTGTCTGTTCCCCACAGTTCAGTAGGTGGCAATAGCTGAGGTTATTTTCTACATGTCAGTGAAAATCGCGAATAGCCATCGAAGAGCTGCTTCTGATACCTAAAATGCTTCAGCCCTGCACTTTATATTTGCAATCTAGAACTGTCTGTCTTGCAAGCAGGATTTGAAAACGGATCAAAAAGTCAGAAAAGTGGAAAACATGAAAAAAAAAATAGTTAAAATCCCAATCCCGTCTCCCAGTGCCTGTTCATATCTTCCAAACTTGTACATGCTTCACACTTGTTGTGGGCAATAGAGTCCTGCAAGCTCATCACCGGCATTGTCACATGCAAACAAATCCAGGTGGGAAACGACCCATGTTGTTCATTCTCTGTAAAGTGCTTTTGCTGTTCCACAGGCCTTGAGGCTGGCTTGAAAAGCCAAATTTGGAGCTTGGGGTTCTTTGTCAGTCTCCCTTGAAGAAATCAAGGCGTGTTTGATGGGAGAAGAAGCAGTGAGCATATGGAAATTAAAAGTCAAGCTGGAAAAACTTTGATGGAGTTTAAATGAGGAGTCTTGTTTATTCACCACCATCTGTTTATAGTGCAGTAAGATAAGAAATAATTAATAGTTCCCTGCTTGCAAAAGTTCAAGTGAATTCTCACCTTCCAGTTGCATAAGACCTCCTGGGGTAGATGATGTGTCAGTCGGATTTGTATGACAGTCTGGTTATCAGCAGCATTCCAGGTGCTCCATCACTAGAGCAGGCACTACATGGCTGACGGCCACACAAGCGCTCGACGTAGTGCACAGAGCAGGGTGAAGAAGAGGGGTGGATGGACCACTCAGCCAAGGCTGGGGAGGTGCTGCATTTTCTGGCTGCATCAGGGTTGTGGGACATCTCTGAGACTTGCTAAGTGCTCATGTGGGTGCTCCTTACACCTTCACATACATGAGGATGGATGTTATCATGAGCAGAAGGCCACTGGTTTAAACTCAGGGAACATTCAGATGAGCCGCTGAACTAGGAGATTTGAAGGGTGGTAGCTTCTAGGGGAAATATATGTCTTGGCAGACGTCCGAGGGGGACTGAGGGTAGTGATGTAAGGTGGCACTGGTGTAGCTGGCGGGGAGACTTGTGTCCAAACTGAGAAGATTTGCAGAGAGGCCTTGCTTGCAGGGGAAGGAGGCAAGCTTGTCCCCATGGTTCAGAACAATCAAAGACAACGTCAAGAAAAATAGTCAGACCCTTGGATAGGGCTTGCCTCCTGAGAGCCTTTAGCCACGTGTCAAAGTTCATAACAGATGCTCTTGGATAATCAGTGTGGCCTCCAGCTGTCATTTCAGAATTGTGTGGGGCTGTTGTAAGTCTTGTACCATATCCACCAGCCCCTGAAAAAATGTTGTGTATCCTGGGACATTGGAAATGGCGTTAAATAACTACTGCTGTCAGCTAAATCAAGCACTGAGGATCTAGTCAACATTCAATGAAGCCTGGAGAAGAGTTTAGCTCAGTCTAAAGTAAATAACTGCATTTGATCTTAATGATCTCTTTAAAGGCAAAGGGACCTGCGGGACTTCTTCCCATGTTGTTTTTCCTTCGTTTTTCCTTCGCTCTACTTTATTATTCTGGTTTAGGTGATACAAAGGGTCTCTTGGTTTCAGTCTTGCTGTGATCAAAAGCATCTGGCAACTTCCAGATAATGACACCAGTCCTCCCTATTCCTGGGCAATGTGGCTTCTCCTACAACAGCAGAAAATTCAGCCATGTGACTTCAAGACCTTATACCCCAAACTCTCATTTATCTCTCTTAGAGGATCAGTACCAGATGTCAAGGTACCTTTTATGTGACAGAAATTTTTCTTCCAGTTATTGGATAGTGGCCATGATATTCAGTTGGGACAGGCTAGTGTGTGAGACCTCCAAATAATCTTCCTTTGTTGGCACTTTCCCCATCTGCTCTTCCCAGTCACTAACATTTCATGCTGCAGCTCTTACAAGCCTGCTCTCTGGAAATTCAAAAGAAAGAAATCTGCCCTGTATTTTTCAGAGGATAACCTTCAACTGACCACACTAGGAAAGCCAGCATCTGAAACTGGAGAGGGAAGCATGTGTTGCTGTGATGGTAAGCCCAACTTCAACCCGTAGGTGCAAGGAGCCCCCAGACTTTTGTGTTGGCTGCTCCGATCCAGTCTAAAGCTGATGGCCTTCTTCCAGGCCATGAGGCTCTTTCTGAGGAAGTAGTTCCCAAAGGGGTTTTCCCTACAAAGCTGCTATTTGGCTGTCCATCCTTCCTTGGTAACCCAAGGAGGGTGCACTTCTCCGCTGAGGACTGCCAGTTCCCAGTGGTACCTCTTCAGTTGCCTGTCACTGTCTGAGCCTCCCCTGTCACCTGAAGCCCAGACACCCACCAGCAACAGGATGAAATTCAAATGCAGATCTACGCAGCACCGCATCATTCTTCCATGTAGAGCTAAGAGCTGGTTTTTGCCTTGACCTCACTCTTCCGCAGACACGATCGCAAGATAAGACATTACAACATCTGGTTTCCACCTTAATATGCTACAGGGGTGGAGGCTTTGCTTTTGTTTTGCCTGTTGCTGACATGTCCTGGCTGCAAGCTTTCTGACAAACAGCAGGGGTGTTTGACTTGGGAACAGCTGTCTTGTGACTTGTTGGGATTAACAGTGGACATAAGTCTTGTACTGAAAAAGGCATTTTAGTTTGGAGGATATGTAACATTTTTAAATGCCGTCAGACTTTTAGGTTACTATTTTTTTAGCATAGGATAATATATCAATGCACACAGGTCTTATGCAAAGGTCATGAAAATAAGGAGAAAATGCCATTGCTACAGACCAATGGAAAGCAAATTCAAAGCATTTTCAAAGCTCTGGATAACTGCTCAGATGCAATCCATCTATGCAGAGCTTTTTTTTCTGACAACAACTTGTATTTGATCCCCTCAAATCCCATCAGATTTCTGGTTGAGAAATCTCTCATTCCTCATCTTCTTTTTAATTTTTCTTTTCCTACTGGCTGTATCAGAGTACTTTCATGATAGTATCATAGAATTACAGAATAGTTAGGGTTGGAAGGGACTTTTAAAGGCCATCCAGTCCAACCCCCCTGCAAGGAGCATCTCCAACCAGACCAGGTGGCTCAGAGCCCTGTCCAACGTGGCCTTGAATGTTTCCAGGTATCCACCCTTTTTACGTAGGATAGGTGCATTGGAAAACGTTGCATATGTCATAAGTTATGTTGAACTCCCATTACAATATATGGCTGAGATCCAAAATCTGCTGCAGCCAGTGGAGATTTTTCCAATGACTTTACTATGCACTGGACTTTCAGTAATCTAAGTGCCTTTATTTCTTGATATCCACACCTTTCAACATAGGAAAGTGAAATTGTGGAGAACATGAGAACCTGAGGTCAGAGGTACCACGCTTTACATCAACCAGGCCTTTAGTTTGCTGGTTAAAGAAAGGCTGAAAGATTAGAAACTTTTTTTTTAACTTGTTTCTTAGTAGAGGTTGATGATGGAAAAACTCTTACGATTTTCGTGCTTAAAAATAATACTCCAGAAATAGCCTCTGGTGATTTCTTTCATGCTGTTTAGAATGACTCAGTCTGGGGGCTTAAGGTGAGATTTCCTTCATATGTCTTTGAGTCAAATTTCTGCAAACATTTATGAATAAAGATCTCTTTTAACATTTCCTGTTGAGAGCTTGGACAGCTTCTACTGCCACAGCCACTGCCAAAGTGCAAACCAGTTTTTGCAGCAAGTAATGGTGTTCTTGTTACTCTCTGGCTTGTTCACCGAGCGGGAAGAGTGAAATCAATATCTCAGTCTTGCCACAAATACTGAGACAAAGTCTAAGATAAACTCATTTCGCTTATCCTCAGTCTGGGGATCCTTTTTGCTTTCTGTGATTGCCCAAGTCAATTTTCTCCTGAGCTGGGACTGCAGATCCCTCGCTGAGAGAAGAATAAAGTAGCATCGGTGCACCACGAAGAGCACATCAGCGGTGGGAAGGAAATGCTGTAGCGTGAGGGTTTTGCGTGCCCTGGCAGGATTGTGGTTTTCCTTCAGCTGAGTGGTTTCTCCGTCGCATCCTGCCTACGGTGCTGGGGCGAGAGCGGGCAGCACGGCAGGCAAAAAAAAATCCAAATCAAATGCAAAGCCATGGGAAGTTCAAAGGGGAGCTCTGAGGGGATGGGAGTGCTTCAGAGCAGGCTGTCAGTGTTGATGAAAATGAAAAGGTGATGAGGTGGAGCTGGAGGGAGAGAGATGCCCTCAGGATGCTCGAGTGAGCGGGGCTGGGAGGGAGGAAGGCACAGCAGTGAATAAGGGAAGGAAAGGGTTGAATTTTGCAAGGAAGAGTGGGAGGATTGATTTAGTGAAACCTTGGAGGCAAGCTAGCCCCGGTAAAACCCAATCTGTCACAGAAAAATAAGGTAAAACTCCATTCTGCAAATTCAGGGCAGGGTGGGATGGGGTAGAATTAAAAACACAAAAGGTACAAGGGAGAAATGATAGGGAACTGCTTCCGTGCCAGAAGCAACTAAATAGGCTGGGACACTTCAGCCTCAAAAAGAGATGCCTGAGGAGGGATATGAAAGAGGATTTTATGTTTTTTTCTCCCCAGGGAGAGGGATATTGTGGTTAGGTTATGAATATTTCTGTCTTTGCAAAAGAAGTAGGCAATTCCTATTGAAACAAGCGACGTGCAGGTTCAAAGCAAATGCAGAAAAGGATGTGTTTTTTTGTTTCAGTGGACACTTAAACAATTTTCAAAATTTCCATGGATTCAGAAGCAAAATCAAATTGCTTTTATCCTAAAAGATTTATGGAAGGTAATTTTTATTATGACATACAACCTTTAAGATTTAAATAAAATATCCCTGATTCAGGAAGTCTCTTCTCGTTGGAGTCTGGGGCAGTAGCAGCAACCCAAGGCTCATGATGGCTTTTCATAGCCTCCACTGCCGCTGAATTCAAGCTGCTTGTCTGGAACCAAGTTAGTAGATTGTTGCAGAGACTGTGTTTTGGAGTCTGTTTTCTTCAGTCAGGCAAAAGCTTGAGTGGATCAAGAAGGTCGATGCAATGATAACTGGTTGTAATGAGACCAAACTGGGAAAAACAGGAGAGAGCCCCTAGGCTGTGCTTCTGCGTGCAGTCAGTGGGAGAATAAATGTCACCTGATGGCTATGCAGAGTCCTGCCTCCAGAGAGGTCAGAAACTGCCAGCTGATATCAAATTGGAGCGAAAAAGAGTTTCCATTGCGAGCACACCAACCTGTGATGGTACCCAGTGGTATCTCAGCTTGGCTTAACGATACCCCAGACACCTTTGCCTTGCTGTTATCTACCTGTGGTGGGCAGAGAGCCCAAGATACCCCAGACATCAAATGAGTGTCTTTGCATCCGAACATGGATACAAAGAGCAAAAGTCTTATGTGTGAGTGTCCTTCAGAAGAGACCAGGAGTGACCCCATTCATTAGGGAGACTTTGGTGTGAATGAGGGATGTGCTGAAAGGTGGGGTTTTTTCTTCTGAATTCAGAGTTCACTTGGGTTAAGAGATTGCCTGGCACCAGCCTACTGCCATTCATTTCCTTCCTCAGCCAAACCTAGTCACATCTCAGAGCCATGCCAAAGCTCTGGAAGTCATGTTTATTCATGAAGGAAAGTTATCCTCTGCTGCTTCCTAGATAAGCTTTGACTGTATATTTGCTGTAAGTGTGGATATGACTCAAATAAATGGTTTTTGTGCTCTAGTCTGCTGGTTCTGCACTGTACACCTGTGCCTCATGACAATTGACCTGTTTTCTATTTATTAACCTTTTAAAGGGAGAGGAAATGAGGGCCTGAGCTTTGATTCACATTTGGAGAAGAAGATGGAAGAGGTTTTCACCTTCTGCAACTGCGGGTGTGGTTTCCTAACCCACTGCAGCAGGACTGTCAGTGGTCTTCAGCCACTTCTTGTGAGTCAAAGCCTCTTAGAGGAGGGCTCTCCAAAGCCCAGCTGATGTTGATGGAGCCCTTGGCTTGCACTTGGGGCACGTGGCTTGCAAAGAGGGAGGCTGAGCTGCTGGATGTGAAGATCAGAGCTCTGGAGTGTGACTGACAGCCTCTGGATTGTTCATTGATGGTCATAGAATCACAGAATGGTTTGGGTTGAAGGGACCTTCAAAGGTCATCCAGTCCAACTCCCCAGCAAGGAGCAGGGACATCTCCAAAAAGATCAGGTTGCTCAGAGCCCCATCCAACCCGGCCTTGAATGTTTCCAGGGATGGGGCATCCACCACCTCTCTCGGTAACCTGTTTCAGTGTTCCACCACTCTCAGCATAAAAAATTTCTTCCTTATATCTAGTCCTCCTTGAGTAAGATTTCAGGACATCATTTCAGGAGAGAGGTGGCTGCTAGTAATTACACTGATTTCATGGCTTACAGTGCAATGATGGGGAGTTTGATGTCCTCGTCTGAAGCAAGGGTAGAAGGCAGCTTTGTGAGAGTTGTGAACGATTTCTCCCTGCAGCCCTCCAGAGAGCACTTCACAATCTACCAGGCAGCAGCAGGACAAAGCTGAGTTTCTGGAGGTCACAGTTAAAATAATTTAATAGGAAAAGACTCTTTATATATGTGTGTATGTGTATTTGTATGTGTGTATGTGTGTATAAATATATATATTTTAATATATATATATCAATATATATATATTTGTAATCTATCCATTTTGGAGAAAGAAAACCCTTTTCTGGATGGCTATTTGGTAAAGGCTGTCTGTGCCCTGGTGTGGATGGACAGGCACAAACTTTTGCCTGATACTGTAATGGGATGACTACACGATGAACAGCAAGCGTTGCATGCCAAATGCAAAGCATCTTGCAGGTGTCAATCTTCATATTGTTCCAATTCATTAAACTCAAGTTACTCATGCAAGCTCTCTCCTAGTCATTGGAGAGAAGAGAACACGTCCAAAGAATGATTCACTTTCTGAGCTGTAGATAACCATCCTACGGTGACATGAACTGCCAGACGGAGCGCTGACTTCCATTGCCTTCTTCAGATTTACACGTCTGACTTTTAGATGCATAAATCTAGGGATATGAATCCCACCTTTAAAACCTGGACCTTTCCAGGCAGCTGCTCTAATAGCATCAGCCGGTCTTGAAGGGGGGAAAGTAAGGAAGAGTGATGCTGGAATAGCTAATAGGCAGATATGAGGTCTTTACAGAGGCAATATTTTTTAAAGATCCACTTTGTATGTTTTGCAAGGCCAGTCTTGTGTATCTTCACTTTATTTTAATCAAAGAGAGCTTTTGTTACAAAACTGAACACCTAAAAGCTTTTTTTTCATGCATCACGGGTGGTGGTGAAAAATGATAACACAGGAAAAGATAGGGATCACAAAAATTCTCAAAGTGCCTAATTCAGGGCATTTAAAAACCCATTTGATACTATCACCTTGGATTTTATTTTGCGTTATAACCTGTCCTGAGGTAAAGAGTGTGCTATAATTTATTGAGCTTGATGGAGGAAAGGATTGTAGAACGTGAAAGATCCTGTCATGAAATCATCTATTTTCCATGGGCAGAATATCAAATATCTTAATACTTTTGGAGCTGCTGGCTGCTTGGTGGCAGATAAGTATGATGCTGTGGAAACTGAGCTTTGAATCTGATATTAGAAACCTGAAAACTGAATTTTAATGAATGTTAGAGAAGAGTATGCACGAAGAAGATACCGTCAGTTATTCGGCTTTTCAGGCTCCGATAAACTCACCTCAGGACTTCATTTGGAAAGTTCTGTTGGCTCATGAAAGAAGGAAGGAAAAACCTGTAAAATAACTTTGAAAGAGAGCTGAGGGTTTTTTTTTTTTTCAGCTTCAAAGCATTTTTGTGCGCTCTCTTTATTGATCCGAGACAGCATGCTGCCTCGGTCTGCAAAGGCTGGTGATGACACCAGCCTTTTTCTTAGCTCAGGTGGTAAAAGATGATTTAAAGGAGGAATTTCAGATCGGGATATAATTACCAAGAAATGAAACTTGACAGTGGTTTTCATAGTTCCTGTTGCTTGCATGTGAGAAGTATTTTCTCGACGCTTTCTTCTTCATATTCTGGTTTCTCTTGTTAGGCTGTTGACCTTAACAGCAACACGTTAGTCACATTTAGGGAAGTGTTGCAATCTAATGGGGCATGACAAATAACCGAGAGCAGAGGTGCTATAAAAATGTGAGATCTGGTGACAACCCATCTATCTAATCCAGGCAGCAACTGAAATGCCTGTCTGTTGGAAATTTAAAGGGAAAAAAAATGTTCTCAAGATTTTAGTAAAAACTATAATATATGTAGCATGTTGAGATAGAAACAATCTGATTTTTTAAAGTTCAGATCTGCCAACTCCTTTTGGTTTCAGTGCTAATGTTGTGTTATTCAGCTGTGCAGCATGTGTGTAATATAATTTTCTTTTGAGAAAGCAGAAACAAAAGGACAAAATCAGAATATTATAATTCTGTAGGAAGGTCATGGGATTTTTTTCTCCCAGAAGGTTTTTACTCAATTAAAAAAATAATCTTCTTAAGCAAGAAGTGCTTAATTTTAACAAAATTCTATATTTTATTCCTGAAGTTAGCTCCATTGTTTATACCTTCCTTCCTAGCTTGGATAGCTAGTGGTGTACCACCTTGCACCACCCTTCCATAGAGTGCATCTCCTGACAACAGCACTGTCCCTCCTCAGCCTCCAGCGATGTTTTGTGACTTCTCCTTTTTTTAAGGAGCAAAACTGCTTCCTGAGAAGGGATTTGGCTCCTGATTCCTTGATTGTCACCAGCATCCCCTTCCTGCTGAGCACATCCCCTGCACAGTCATCCCATTGCAAGGGGAAGAAGAGGCTAGCGACGGAAGTTTGGGGCAAGCAGAGGAAGAAGGGGAGCATGTCTCACATGTTCAGACCAGGTGTTTTAATGTGACAGGGAGAGATAAGGGCAAGGCAGAGAGATATTTAATTAGGCATTTCTGCCTTTTAAATCTGAAAATGGACACTGTTCTGTTAACTGATTTGTGCAGTTCTTGCACCGATCTGCTGTACTTTCAGTGCTAATTTCTAGAAACTTACAGACACCACCAGTACTGACTTCCAGGGACTGGGATAGCTGAAAACCACATTTAAAAAAAAAATATTTCTGTGCCTTTCCTTCCTTCTGTGCCTGCACCTAGCTGGTAGGCTCCGCATGCCTTTGCCCAGCTACTCTGCTCCATCCCAGTTTCTCTGCTCCATCTCGCAGATACCATCCATCCGTGTTTTACCATCTGCTTTTCTCTTTTTCCCAGGGTGCAGAAGGCAATGGGATAACATCACATGCTGGCCTGAAGCAGAGGTGGGAGAAGTTGTGGTACGGCCGTGCCCAAAGTACTTCAGATTCCTCACCACTTTTCTCGGTAAGCAAAACCAGACCGCTTGTCTCACTGAAACAGGTCTACAGCTTCACTGCCTGTGGGGTTTCACATCATATCACAGGAGAAGCTTCTTGGTGTAATTAGAGGGACAAATAGCCTCTTTATGCAAGATAAAGGAGGTTTCCAAGCCATACATGAATGCCCGAACCATTAGAGCATCCTCCGTATCCTTCTTGCAGCACCATGTGCTGCATCACAGGGATGCAGAAATGGCTCCTGGTGAAATCCAATAATGTGGATGTTGTGCAGTGAAAATTGAATCAACCGGTCTAATAGTGTGCTTGTTGGGCAAAATGAGCAGTTTAGCACTGTAATTAATTAAGTCTCTGACATAAAATAAACAAGCTGAAACTGTACGTAATAAAGTATTTTTCTGGTGAAGTGACAATTTTGGCCAGAGGCCAAGAAATTAACCTGACAAATAATGGGCAGGGGAGGTTAATGGAGAAAGTAGCTTAACTCACTGTTTGTTATGTTCCGGGAGGCTTTAATTTGAAACTCAGTTCTCAAGTGCCATACAGCAGCAGCACCATTTGTCTCCTGGTAGTTTATAGTCATTATTTACCATTTTTATTGTAGCAGCCCTGCAGATCTCCATGGAGAATTAAGCTCTTTTGCGCCAAGCTGATAAGTCTCCACTTCTACAGCCTTACAGTCCAAACACATAGGACAGATTATGAATGGGAGTAAGGATAGAAAATAGTTCCTGTTTAATAGACCAGGGCATTACAGTGATTAATCAGCACATGCTGATTACACGACTTGCCCAAGGCCAGAGCAAAAGTCTTTCAAAATCCCCAGAGTCCTACCCTAGTACTGTAACCTACTGATTTCCAGAACTTCCCAGTAGTTCATCACCGCTGCGTCTACAACCAGGGGAAGCAGGCAGAAGCTGCTGTAATATCACATCTTGCAGGACAAGACTGCTGTGCATTGGTCCAGCCATGTGGAATAATTGCCTGCTGTTGATGGTTTGTACGCTCTCCTCTCCTGAGCACAACGTTCGCTCATGGGGTTTTAGAAACCCAGCAGAGTGAGTTAAACAGGAAGAAAAAACCCTTTAAGAATTTTTTTCTAGTACTTCATCCCACCTGAGCAGAGCAATGAGGAAATTATTATGTATATATACATAAAAATTATATATGAGACCATATATGATATGTGTAATATATATGATCATATATATGTCATTGTGGCTGTGTTGAACTTAAGCTAATGAATGTAGGATGCCTTTAATTGTGCGCTAGGTCGAGCTTATGATACTCACTAAACTTGCCCACTCAGGGGTGTCCACTGCTCTCTGGGATGTCCTAGGACACCTCAAATGGTTGCCAGGTCCACCTGCAGAAAGATGCAGTTCTTCCAGAGTTCATATGTCTTTGGATGTCTCGAAAGACCTATACTTAGGCAAGCAAATGATTCCTATTCTGGTAGAAGTCCAGACTCTACTGAGAGCAGTCAGGGCATCACTTGGGCTCTCTGTGCACTTATCATAATGTGCAGGCCAAGAAAGAGCCTCAAAACACCAGCCAACCCATGACCCTTCCTTGCAAACCCATGTTGTAGCACGGCTGCTGGCATTTGTGCTGTTCTGTGAACATTGAGCTCAACAAATGTCATCTAGCCTTGCAGCTGGCAATGTCAGCGGCTTTCTAGGGGGATTTCACATTGCTTTGCATGAGTTTCCCCCAGTTAATTGTAGTTTTCTGTCATCCGGGGATTCCAGTCACTGGAGAGCTGGCTGGTTTGGTTAGTGATGTCTAGGGCATGATTTATCTCGTCATAAACTTGCCACTTAAAGAGGCTGGATGAACAGCACCATGAAAATACATATTTCTCCGTATTTAATATGGCTAAGTACGGTCTTGCTTTGTTGGAGAAAGGGGACTCAGCACTCTTAATTTCTGTGGTTTCTAATGTAGATGCGTCTCTGCAAGTAGGTGTCTAGAATCCTGTTAATGGCAACAGTGATCTCGTCAGTGCAGTCAGCAGACAACTGTATATAGGAACCTGAACAGCTCTTTCCATGTCACTTGCTGTACTGATAAATTTTCTGTTGAATGTAGTAGAAATGCAGACGCTAAGCTCTCTACGCTGTAGACACTGAGCCCCATTCAGTTTCCTAAACATAAGCATCTGTTGCCATTTGAGATGCCCTGGGGGAATATAAGAAATCCATGAGGATGCCTCAACTGGCACTAAGATACCTGTATTTAGGGAACTGATTTTTAACCTGGAATGGCATTCATATCCACTGATTTTCGAGTTTTCCATATGTAAACCTATCTCTGATCTTGTGTTACAGTCAGTGGTGAGAAATAGGCTCTTCAGAGGTGCAGTTCAGCTGACTTTTAGACTTCAAGATAAGTTGAATAACATTGATAAACTCCGTATTTCTCTCCATTTAGAATAAAATTATTTTAGAGTGGCTCTGGCAGATGTGAATGTTTTAGGTGCAGAGCGTGCGTGCTAGTATTTCCTTCTGTAAATAGAGAAACCGATGCCATTTCCAAAGCAGAAAAAACAGCTTTGGTTTTCTCTCAGCTATGCACTTTGTACGATCATATGCAGAAGTGGAAAGCAGATATGGTCTTAAATAAAGAGAGGGCAAGACTGTCTCTTGTTTTATAGGATTTATTGCAAAATTAATGCTATTAAAGTTTGTGAAGCTGTTCTTCCTTTGTAGTAGTGAGTATCATTGAATAGCTTTCAAAGAAATCAATCGTCTGGTTAATGTTTATGTCTTACTCTTTGATCCCTTCGTGGAAACATGAAAGCTTATACCAAAGTTGTGAACAAGAGAAAATCTTTTTTATATTTATAGCAGGAAAAAGGTGAAATACTGGGAAACAAAGAGTTAATGTGGTTTTCCTACCTAATGGAGAATATGCTCTTCATATGACTAATATCCTGTCTCGTGGTAAATAAAGGATAAAATATCTCATGGCATTTAGAAGCCTTAAAATGCCTAGCATAGTCCTGATGTCATTTGACATTAAATTTTTATGCTCTTCACAAAGCCAGAAGATTTTCGTTATTTCATAACATTCATCAGTACCATGTGAAGGAGGCAGATGAGAATATTTTTGGCACCTTTCGTAATTAAACTGCATTACTTGCTATCCCTTGACCAGAGTGTTCCAGCTTTGTTTCAATACACAGAAGATGACATTTGTAATAGGGATTTGTTTCCCAGAGTTTCTCCAAAAGCAAATTGTCCATTGTGCACAAGTTAAACAGTAAAAATTATCACTGACAGTTTTTAAGCTTTAGCTATGAGATTAATTGACTTAAGGGGGTGGGGGTGGGAAAAACCAAGCTCTGGAATCCCACTCAACGAAGTGAGATCCTTCTGAGTTTGGTCTTGCTAAGCTCATTTTTTCCTCTGGTTTTCTAAATTTATTTCTGCTCTCCTTTCCCCTCCCTCATGAACACATTTTACATCTCTTTCCTGCTCCACTTCCCTTCCTTGTGTTTAGTGGTCCCACTGACTGCAAGGACTGCAATTCATCATTAATTCTGGGATATTCCTATTTTTAAGCCAGCTAGAACAGAGCTATCTGGATCCTGCCTCTCTGCAGGTGGGTAATGCGTGCTTCTAGAGTCACCCAGGCATGGCAGCTTCCCTGTGTAGAGCTAAGCACCACAATACATGCACTTATTTCCATTGTTCAACTCAAAATCCTTCGTCAGTGTTGGTCAAGTGCGTTGAAATACCAGATATCAGATACCACTGCTACTTCAGCCATATCTTCCCTCCTCAGCTCCATGAGTTTCTGGATTCCTCCCATCCTCCAATACATAAAATTTTCATTCTCTTACTTGTTTTGTTCATCTTCATCATTTTGCACCAAACACCAACTCTTTCTTGGTGTTAGAAATACACTGCCAAACATTGAGCATGAGTGATACAAGGAAATAGAACTTGTTGGTGTTAATGGATCCCGCACCATGAATTTATACTTTTGCCTAACTAGTGGAGAGTGCACAACTTCACAGGTGTAGCCAAACTGTGACACTTCTGTCAGGAACAGGCGTTGTCATCAGTGCTTTTTTGTGTGGGTAGGAAGCTATCAGAGAGTCTAGCTGGGATTGCCTTCCAGTATTGGTTCATGTCCTGCCATCCTCCTATTGCATTTAGACATAACTTGCTCCAATGGATTGAAATTCTAAAGCCATATCACAAGAAGACAACAGAAATTCTCTGAGAACTACTGTGACATTCATGTACAAATAAAGAAAAAGAGATAATGCTTGGAAGCAGTCAGGAAACTGATAATGGAAATTTGCCCAGTGTGTCACAGATCACAGAGTGTGACAATGCCACGTTGACAGCCCCCCCAAAGCATTTATTACATTTCCACATGTCTTCTTGAGTTGTCATGGACATCATCATTCCTCCATCATGCCTTGTGCCAGTCGGATCCTCAGGCCAGGGTTAGTACTTGGAAGGCTCCTAAGATAAACTGTGAGCCACTGGAGTAGGGTGGCTTCTCTAAGGCGGCTCTTCTTGTTCCTCCAGAGTACAAAAGCGTAGGAGATGTCTACAGTGGTTTCTAAAAATATTGCGACTGCATTTTAGTCTCCTCCTATTGCATGTAAATGACAAAGATAAACAAGCTGTGGAAGACAGATATTCTGGTAAATAAAAAGGCCATCATACTAGAAGAGACTGGAAGAATGTGGCTTAATGACACTTGCTTAGTTTGGTAAAACAAAAGGTTTTACCCATTGTTGCATGGAGTTCCCATTCCAAGAGTGAAATCAAGGAGGAGAAAGAGCAGTTTAAGCCAAAAACCCAACGAAAGCAGAATGTGCGAACTGCCATGAATAGAGTCACAGTAGAAACTGGAGGAAGGCTCCATTGGGGATTTATGTGTGAAGCAGACTAGCTTTGGAGATAGCTTTGATGAGCTTTTATAGTGATTAGATGATGTTAAGGATTCAGGACATCTCCAGGGCTGCTACTGCATGTTCTTCTGATGGACACACGGCATTTCATGTGCAGTGAGCTGGAGATACAGAGAGGGAAAGAGACCAGACCATGTCACTCAGTGACTGCCAGGAGGGTGAGGGACTCAGTTCTGCACCTGTTCACGAATATTCTGATATAATTTGTACATTATGAGCTATAAAGACAAGCCAAGACTGTATTAGTCTCAGGTGACTCTTGAGTTGTTCCAGCAAAATTATCTTCCCTCCTTTGAATGTCATTGCTAAAAATGCTGTCCGTCTGGCTCAGGACATTTCTTGGCTTCAAGCTGCTGCTCTTTGTCCTGTTCAGCATTCCCAAATCCTACATGCTGAGAAGCAAATCCTCCAAGTCATATCTGGCTTTGGATCTCCATGGAAGCGATACTTTTACTGGCTACCCGGAGTCTTAGAATAGCATGAAGTTGTCTGTGCTTGTTGTTGACAGCTTTTAGGTGCCCTCGCAGTTTGTTAGACTGATTTCTGTGGTGCTCATTCAGAAGGTTTCATGCAGTTCTTCAGGCCAGAAAGGTGGGATGAGAGTCGTGTAACCAGACTCCTGTGGCTAACACCAGCTACAAAATTTGGCAGTTGTATTGTGTGTCACTCTAAGGTACATGCTTAGTTTTGCAATATTTTCTCTTAAACGGGAGTTTTGAAATGACAAGGATGTTTATCAGCATTGATTCTTGAAAACAGTGAACTTTTCTTCTTCTACATGGCCATTGGGATCTAAACGGTCTAAGCTGCACAAGAAAGATAATTCAACCTAGTCAAGGGATTTATAAACTCCTGAATTTAAACAAGTCCACATGTTAATCAAGATGGACTTTCTACCAATTTCAGCCTTGCTCCTTTCTGTCTATGTGGTACAGGTAATCCGGGTCAATATCATCTAATGTTAGCCACTATTAAATCTAGACAGATAGATGGGTTTTCTCCTGGAGTAAACAGAGAGGGACATCCCATATATCTTGGAGGTGTTTCTCTGTGGTTTGAATCCGCCTGTGATTTCCGCACTGTTCATGGAGGGATGTCTGTGGAGTAATTCAGAACAGATACTCAGGATCTCAGCTATAGGTGGACCAAATCTGCTCCTCCATAGGCACATATATCTAAATCACTTGTGTCTTTAATTTCATTGCAAGTTGTATGCAAATATTGTCTCACATTTGAAGAACTCTTAGACAAATTCTTCTCTGGGTTTACAATCTTTCAAACCTAGAGTAACTCAAGTTTACACCAGCATAGCATTCAGAATCTGGCCTAAAGTCATTAAACAAGCCCTTTTCTGCATAAGCACAGCCCCAACATTTACCTGAGAAATCATGGATCTTACTATGTTGTTGTGGATATTTTAAATCATCATCCATCATTAAGATTGTCTTTTTTATGTCTTTTATAATTTTAAACTTGCACATTAATACTCTTCTGTCAGATAGCTTTTTCATTTGAATTTAAAGGCATCTTTTTCTCTGTGGTACATATAAATCAAGAGGTTTTTTGTTGTCTTTTGTCATTCTCTTTTTTGATATTGTGCCTAAAGTTATTTTAGCTACCGTTTGATCCTATGTACATCTCGGCTGTTGTGAGTGCTTACACACAAAACATGGTTCCAGTCATTCCTGCTCTTTGACTGATGGCCTTTTGGCAAATTCAGTATGATGGACTGCAAAGATCTAGTTCTGTCATCTCCATTTTTCCCTCGGTCATCTGTAGACAGATTTGGAAATGACAGTCTCTCTCCATACCTTCACTTTGACAGACATTGACTAATCTTTTTTAGCATTATCTAACTTTGGTAAGACAGAGGCAGTTGAGTCAAATTGATTGGATGTATGTCATTTACTGTTAATATCCAGGTCCTAAGGGTTCAGGCTGAAACAATATCCAGCTATCACCACTCCCCATTCCTTCCAGTTCTGCCACACACGCACAACTCTACATAACTGCACAAAGCAAAGGGAACAGCTCTCAATGAAGTAAGAGGAGATCAGCCCCTCATTGAAACAAGTGGTTAAATAGACTACTGCAGGTAGCTCCATTGATGACATCTGCGAGCTTGCAAGGTCTCCACATGCTCCATGTGGAGCTCTCCAAAGACACTTGGGTCCCTGTTGGCTCAAAGTGAGTCTTGGAGCAAAGTACAGCCATATCCTGGGATAGTCAAATGAAATTTCTAAGTACGGCATGGATAGGGACCCTGGGGAGCTGGTATTCTGCTGTCTTTCTTTTCGGTTAGTTAAACATACGGATGAGACTCCTTCCACTGAACCGTGGGCACCTAACATTAAGCATCTACTCTAAACTTCTTGTCTAATTTCTCCCTCCAACACTTTCAGGACATGGATTATCCCACAACATTTCTTAGGAAGGGATGAGATTAACTTTGAATGTCTGATATGGCCTCTACAGGGAACCTGATAGTCTACTTTAGAGTAGACTCCCTATAGTTCCATGGCAAAAGTTAGGTGAGATAAATCCCAACCTTTTGCTCATGAAAAGGAGATCTATAACAAGTAGATGAAAACAAACAAAAATGCAGAACAACATTCAATTTCCCTCCTCCAAAAAATATTCTCATGTACTAGAAAAAAAATCTGAATCTCTGTCTCTTAAGCCAGCTTTCTTTTCCTCAAATTCTTTTCTCCTTTTTTTCTATATTGCTTTTGCAACTGGAATGAAAACTGAATAAAACAAGGAGAGGGATGAGCAGATGGCAGCGGATAAGCAGGAGACATCATCACTACCACCTAGAACCAAAAAATTAGCCATTTATTTACTACAATGCTCGTTTAAAAGGAAACAAGCAGTTGAGTGCATCTGTTATGGAGGTTTGTTCACTGAGGGCTCTCAACCTGTTCAGGTGCTCAGTCCAAATGTGCCTTTGTATTACAAAGGCAGAATTGCTGGGAAATCTTCTCTTTTTTGTGTGTGTGTAGTTGCGCCAGTTGTTTGTACAACCCGCCATGAATTCACAGAATAGAGGAGAGGTCAGCCAGCACTCCTGCTCCCTGTGCCCATCAGGGCAGCCTCCAGCTCTGTTTGATGTTTATTTTTCTTATTTGTCATGAAAAACAGAAGGTCCAAGGCGGAAAACAGTGCTGGATTACACCATTTCCTCAGATCGGTGTTGATTTTATGTTCATGTTTAAGAGTGCACCTTTCATGTTAGCCAGCTCCAGCAATGTGCATGGGTGCAAATGAAGAAGCAGGTGGCTTTCTGGATATATGTCTGATTTAAAGCTTGGTTGTGACTGAGGTGTCACAATGCATGTGCCCCACTGCTCTGAATGTTGCTCTGAAGGTACTGAGAAGGTTTTGTGAGGAGTAGCTGAACCTCCCCACCATCTTACAGAGCACCCCAGGTCATGTCCAGTGTTACCAGCGCACACCGTGTTGAGGTCCATAGGTTGAAAGCCCACTGCCAGCCCACGGCTTGTGGAGTTACTCTGCTTATCCAGAAATGTGCATCTCTCTCTTGTAAATATTTCCTGCTATACTATGGTTGCAATATCAAGAGATCTAATGAGAAATTTGTCCTGGAGTTTGACAGCTCTGCTTTCAGTGTGAGAAAACAAACAGTTTACAAAAGATGCCTAATTAAGAGGAACATGGGATGTTAAGAAGGAAGGAATTATCTGTATTTTATTAAGGACTGAGATCTTCACATTTAAAAATGTAACATTCACGAAGGGAAAAGAAAGATAAGGGCAAAGGAGGATTTCCCAAAGTCCAGGGTGCAGTAAGCTTCAGGGCAGCGGAGATGTGGCAGTAATAACTGCAGGCCAAGTGATGTGAAAAAGGACCAATGAAGAAACTGAAGGCTGTGTCTGTCGTGTGACATGCTAACCCCGTGCCATGGGTTGTACCATGGCATGAAATCATGAAATACTGAAAATATGAAATAGCATGAAGCAATAAGCAGAAATTGTCCTGAAAGAATGATCTCGTGAGATCAAGACTGAGGCAGATAAAGCAAGTTTAGAAAATATCTTATAATGACTCACCCCACAAGTTTCTCTCACGTCTAACTGCTTCAGCATCCAGTTTAGTGCAAGCTGTAGCTGTCTGAAAGTCGCAGGTGTTTCCCAGTAACAGTGGGACAGATCAATAATAAAAATGGAACTAGAGATGTTCCAGTGGGCTCAGCAGCATCTCGAGAAGAACTGCTATTGCTTTAATAGCTTCTGCTTGAAAAAAAATCAATTTCTGACCATGCAGTATGATGACAGAGAAGCAGGACAGATTGCTACTCAGAGCAGAATTTCCCCTTTCCTTTAGAAGCTATTACAGAAAAGGGCAAGAGAAGCAAGAGGGAGACAAAAGTGAACACCCTTTAGCGATGACTGACCTTGTATATCTTTGTATGAATTCGGGCTCCCATTAAAAGCCAATAAGAGGTATACTTCCACTAAGATCAAAGAGCTAAAACCTAACCTATGATACAAACTTCCAGACATGTTTTTGAATCTGAAGTGTGTATTTGAAACAGATGAGAGGCAAAAAGAAATTAAGAAAGATAAAAACCTTAAGAGCTAGACATAGGCAACAAATTGCTTGGAATACGGTTCTCTCTGTGTTTATTCAGTTCACTTTTTCAGTGTTTAGCTCTTACTCAGATCAAACACCTTTTATAAGGAAAATTTTATATTTTTATCTTAGTTCCACTAACTCCTCACTTTTCTTCCTGTGTGCTACAAATAACTCATGTCATTCCTTTACCAGGCCCTTTACTGGTTGGTATAACCCAATCTACAAAGTCATTTTGGTTCATATCTCTTCCACATCATTCCCAAATACATTTAGAAATCAGAAAATTGCATGTGTTTGTTCCTGTTCCAGAAAGTCTATCCCAATTAATTTATTGCAGTGTTTTGCTGTAGAACAATGTCTCTCCATTTTTTTCCCAAGGAACAGCAGTGAAAGTAAATATTTGCTGCAGAGCAGAGTTAGACCACTTATATAGGGCTGTGGGGATCCTGGAGGCAGAGGAAGAAGATTTGGAGTCAGTCCTCTGAGCTGTTTGTGTGGGCAGCAGAGGGACCGAGATCAAGTCCGGAAGACCTCATGGAAGGTGCAGCTGAGCAGGTCCATCAGGCGATAGTGGGAGGTTCATGTCCAAAGGAGAATAAGGCCACTATCAGTGGAACAATGTATGAATAAAGGTATGGACAGATACTGTACAAGTAGCTGGATTAGTGCTCTTCTGTCTAGAAGAAGGTGGATTGAAAGGGTGTAAGTCAGAGGCAAATACAGTCATGAATGTTGTGGAGAAAGTAGGTGGTCCATTATTATTTCATGGTGTATGAGAGAAGGGGTACTAAATGAAATTGTCCGTCAGTAGGTCTAAACTAAGCATAGGGAGATATGTTTTCACACAACATATAAAGAAATGGTAGGGCTGATAGAAGGTGCAAGTGAAAGCCAAAAGTGTAAAGATCTCTCAGAATTATTAGAAAGAGGTAAGAAAAATTCACAGTATAGGAATAATAAGTTTTAAAAATAAATTCAATGGTTAGGTGTGTGGAACACTAGCTCATACGCAACCTCTGTTTGAGGGAGCTCAGAAGGTATTTCCACTGTCATCAGGATTTGCAAGATGCAAAGTGATGAAGTCATTTAGCTGCTTAACCAGCTCTGCTTCCTAGGAAGATTCAACAGTTCATCCAATTGGGGATAAAGACAAAAATGTCCTCCTTGTCTCATGATCAGTATCAATGATGTCAATTCATTGTTATTTGTCAATCCAACTAAAAAAGATAAGAGTGACATGGGAGAGAAAGAGAAGAGGAGAATGTTTCTTTCCTCAGAAGAAATTGAATTAAAACAAGTAGTAAAATCTGAATAACCAAGAAGTGAATTAAAAACAGGAATACTTGGACATTTCCATCATGAGTTTCCAGGTTTGGGTTTTGGGGTTTTTTTAAGGAAAAGTGTGGGGTTTCTTAACCAAAATGTTCTTAGAATTCAGTCAGTCCTACTTGTTTTAATTGAGAGAGATTTCCCTCTGTCTTTGCTACCCAGGGCAGAAAGTTTCTGAATCACCCTGCGAGCGAGAAAAAGCCTCTTGGGATAGGTGTGAGCCATGTACCAGATTTTGTACAATGACACGAGCTAATCAGAAGGAAAGATGAGAGCATTCGGCTAATTGCTTACAACCATCAATTCCGTTTTCATAATCAGCATGCCATCAAACCATGCAGATTAGGAAATTAGGGAGAGCTTCGCGATCTCTAAAGAAGCATTTGCTTTAACCAGGAGCAGCTGCTGGGCCAGATGGCAAAGTCCTGTCCCACAGCAGACGTGATACTAGAACGATGCACAAGTGTACGGAGGAAGTGCAATCTCTCCCCGTGCTTAGTATGCATGATCGTTAATTGCTGTGGCAGGCTGCAAGCAGATTTTCAAGGAATCCAGGCACAAGTAGTGCATAAGAAAGAGCCATTTTTTTACTATACATACTTATATTATACGTACAGCAGTTTACATTGACTTGGATGGCCCATCCTGTCTGCTTAACTCTGCGGTTGGGTAGCGTTTAGCGTGCTGCAGACCGGGTGGTGCTGAGCTTGAGAGAGACCCCACCAATCTCACTGGGCCTAGACACAAAGCCGCTAATACGTTTGCACTTCCGTGGCCAATACCTCTGCAAGGAGGCAGAGCTCATGTCTCAGGCCGGACTAAGAAATCTGGTGATTTGATTAAACAATTACGGGCTGTCATGCTACGTGTGAGCCTTTAGGGCGTCGTTGCAGTGGAACTTCCCGAAAACTGGTTCTTCAGGCCTGCTACTTCACCCCTTGCCTTTCAATAGCGTTCTACAGATTGATTGTCATAAACACTGATATAAATGAGCCAAAGGTCTAGCCTCATGTTTGCACTTGTAATTAGCTTCTGTAAGCAGTGACTTTTATACCACAGCATACTTTTGGAAAGCTGGCTGCGTAGTTTCCCATCCTGGTTCTCCGGCAGTAGCTATAGTTTCTTTACTTTGTGTAAGGATTACCTCTGTACATTAAATTTGCCAGCTCTAGAGAACTAACTTTTTTTTTCTTTTATTTCTGCGCTGTTATTTTGCTCCCTTTGTACATCCATTCCCTCCTACCTGCCAGGGACACTTATGAAAAGGTTGTCACTTTATTCTCTTTAAAACCTCATCTTTAAACACCTTTACCCTGACATTTGCAAAGAGAGAAGGCAGCAGTGAAAGACCTGGGGCGCTGAGATCCGTCTGATTGTCTCCCTGTGGTGTTTTGCTCAGGACGTGGATACACAATCGGATTATTGCACCTTTGCAGTTATTGTGGGGCTCCCAAGCCAGGATAGCTCCCAACATGTGTGATTTACACCTTTGGCAGCCGTGGAGAGATTTCACTTAACTTACACTAGAATGAAAGCAGTTAGGCGTAGTTGCTAAACGCAGAGTCGTTGTGGATGAGCTGGAGAGCAGTATGTCACTGCGGCATCAGTATCAGCATCTCATAAATGATATCCCATCCTCATGGGATCATGTGCCTGGTGCTTGTGCAGAGATTGTGCACCCCTAAAATGGGAACCAGGGATTTTGTTCTGTGCTCCTGACAGCACCCAGAAGAGGACTTCTGTTACACACAAGGCTTCTATTCACAAATGCACTTCAGAAGTAATGAGACCTTCTTGCAATTTCTAATTGCCTTTGCGTTTTCTAGCCATGGCCAAACTGAAGCTCAGGAGGCTCCATCTGAACATAAGGAAATGCTTTTTTACTGTGAGGGTGACCAAGCACTGGAGTGGGTTGCCCAGAGGGATTGTGCAGTCTCCATCCCTGGAGTTTCCAAGGATATCCAAAAGGCATCTGGACATGATCCCGAGCAACCTGCTCTAGGCGACTCCGCTTGAGCAGGGGGGTTGGATCAGATGACCTCCAGAGATCCCTTCCAACCTCAACTGTTCTGTGAAAGCAGGAAACTAAACTTTTAGGTTGGTTTTTTTTTTGATGGAAAACCTCATCTCATCAAAATGGATATGGATTTTAGGAGCAGATGTGCTGGTTTAACAGTTGTAACATTTCTAATAAAATTGTAGTACAAACTACACAAAAGGCAGATTATTTCATGGCTGTTAACTAATACCACCCTGTCGAGAGCAGTCTGTTCACACCAGGGACTTGAACCTCCTTTTTCCGCAACATAGAGAAGAGCCTGGAGCACAAACCCGCTGGCAGTAGGATGCTTTCCATCTCCTCCAGTGTGCATTCCTGATTACGTTTTACTGAGTTGTAAACCCCTGGTCTCCTTTCTCAGTAATTTTCCAGGAATACAGTTTAAAAAGACAATTGGTGGGGAAATGAGACCCAGGGAGATCACAAGAACTGGCTGTGGTTTCACTGGAGGTCTGTGGCAGAGCTGGGATTTGACCTTGTAACAAAAAAAAATCTGAGTTTAATACTTCAATCTAAAGTTTGCTGCCTCTAAACCTCAGAGTAAGAACTAAACTGGCAAGGCACTTTTCCAAATTTTATGTTTGTTTTCCATATAGAAAATAATCTGGTTAGTAGTAGCAGTAGTTACAAATGTTGTTTGCTCTGAGGGGAGACATCATCCATCAGTTGAATCAAAATTGTGTTGTGGTAAAATCTGTATCTTCTAGACAACTAGGACAGAACATGAGAGTTATTGAAAAAGTTTATTGTATCAGACCGTGTGAGTGAATTTACGCATCAAAAAGTTACATGAGCAGCAAAGGGTGGTAGAAGAACCTCTCTGGGAAGTGAATTTCCTTAAAATTTGGGGCATTTTTATTATTATTTTTTAATCCCAGTGATGCTACATCATTGTACTTCTCTCTACCTTAGTTTCCACAGCTGCTAAAGCATTAAGACAACTTTTGAAAGTATTCTTGAGAGCGGTGAGAAGAATTACAAGAGAATCAAACAGTTTTGAGGAAGTGCACTTGAAAAGAAGGAGTAGGAGAAATTAAGCTGAAAGAAGCACCCCTTAGTTCACTAAGAATAAGAAGCAAAGAATCCAAACCACCATGAAAGCCAAAGGCATCCCCAAACAGAGAGGAGTTTTTAGCAGGAAATAAGAAACATAAAAGTTCAGATAATGGCATCCATTGTAATGAAGAAGAAATAACAGAAATTACGTAACGCTTAAAAAAAAAAGAAGTACTGAACAGTCATGTCCTTGATTTGTTTGCACAAGATCACTTGTGATCCCAATATGAACCCTGATAAGAAGAAATGCAAACAATGACCACGCAGAAAAAGCCTGGGGATCAGCACCCCACCGAACTGTGCTAAAGTTAACTGCTTTTGGAGCAGCTCCTAAAACGAACAAAGGCACCAGAGCCTTCACAGAGTTTAATTCTGTTGCAAAGACAAATCGCAGGGGCAAGTTTTAGAGTCAAAATCCACCTGTCACAAGGATTCAAGAAGTGGATTAAGCCAGAGGATAGGCTGCTGCTGGTTCCAGTGCCAGACAGGTCTATGGTTAGGAAGATGTTTCAGATGACTCAATTGTCAGAAATTCCTGGAGGTGATGCTTGAATATTTCCATGACTCATCACTGCATAACTGGTTTGCTCCTGTTTGCAGAAGTTTTATTATTCCTGTGTGCAAATAACCCCGTTGTTGGAAATGTTTGCAAAGCTCTTCAGTTTCACTGATGTTATTCTTCATCTCAGAAACAAGTTTTGGCTACTGTTTGTTTGTTCTGGTTTACTCTACCAGCTTTCCAGTCAGGGATGGCAGGGAGTTTTGTGTGATAAATGACACCAAAATGTGCCACAATGATGTGATTCACAGGAGGTGGACAGGGTAGGGACCGGTGGTCAGAGTGGGTGCAGGTGGAATTTGCAAGGTACTGTTGGATGTGTTGGTTCTTTCTTATTTCTGTCTGACAAACATCTATCTTGGCCTTTTAGACTACAAACCTTTTAGAGTAAGGCCTATCCTATCAGATTGTGGGTCTTTCCTTCTTCTGCTTGATTAATGTCTGTACATCCCCGAGCCGATGTGGGTTTGAGGTCCAGCTGGGACAGAGGCAGAGATGTCTTATGACGTGAGAAATGCTTTGCACTGGACAGCCCCTGTACAGTCCTGGATGAACCAGGAAGTGCAGAGTACCAGAGATTCATGCAAACTTCGTAATTTTGTTAGTTTTGGCTGAAGGGGAAAGATGTCCATATGTTAATCAAGGATCTTTTTAGCTGTTTGGAGGCCCCAGGCACTCAACTTGCTTAAGAGTCCAGCAAATCTTCCTGCTTATATACATGTTAAAACAGGCAAGACAGGTTGTCAGTATCTTTTTTCCTCCCCTCATAGCCAAATTTTGACATGCTTGGTTCTCAAAGAAGAGTGTGGTTCATTTCCCAGGAATCACATTTGATCAGGGCTCATCTTGTAGGCAAGGTCCGGGTTTTGAGGACTGCATTCAGTGCCCAGACCTCTGACCTTACCTGCAAAATGTGAAACGAGAACTTTATCCCCATCTTGTCTTCTCATGGGCAAAGTGAAAACCTAAATACTTCACTGCTCTAGTTAGATTAAAAAATTTCCAGGAACAAATGCAATATGACAGTAATGCTCTCAAGCAATATTGGTGGAGTGCCAACAACCAAAGCTGGCACTATGGTACCATTAGAAGAGATGTTTTGCAGGCATCTCCGTATTTACATGTACTTGGTTTTGATGTCTGAACTTTACAACCCAATGAGTCCCTCCATGTATGGGTTCTGTGTAATATGAACACTTTGTAACAGACGAAAAGTATGAGAATTTTACTCTTAGCATTACAAGAAATGTACTCTGGCATTTGAATCAAGAAAAGGCAGACATCTAACAGTAAACTGAACGTTTCTTTTTAAATCGTCCTTTTTTCTTTTTTTCCAGGTAATGTGACCAGGAATTGTACAAGCCAGGGCTGGACGGATGTGTACCCTGCGCCGTATGCCATAGCTTGTGGATATGATTCCAACAGTACTCCAGGGGAAGAGGTTGGTAAACCTGGATGGTAGACATCAATATTTACCAAGGATCGATACCAGAATCACAAGTTCTTCCCATGCCCATTTTCTTCTATTCCCACTCTGATTACTCAAGAAGGAAGGATCTTCTTGAGGATCCTTGGAAGCTGAAATCAAATGTCTGGTCAAAGACATGATCCTCCCTTTGATTTCCAGTGGGGGTGGCATGAAATCAGCACCTGAGAAAATCAGACCAATGTCTGTGATGTCCACATATGACTTCAGATGCTTGATTTTCCACGTTCAAGTTTGAAACCAGCCCTCCACGTTTATATTTATCCTTAAGTAGATATGGTGATTCCAACATAAGCATCAAAAGATCAAAAGGAATAAAAGGGCTTAACTCACCTTGAGTGCTGCTCTGCTGGTCACAACCAGATAAAGATCTAGAAAACTATAGGGAATACACAAATTGTCATGCAGTGTTACTGATTTCTGTAAGGAAATGCACAAGCTTTCTCGGATACTGCCTGTATGTAAATAAGTAATTACTGACCTAGGCAAAATTAGCTTTATAGAGTATTGTCATTACACAGGAAGGAGTTTGTTATTGGTTTGCTGGTTGCTGAGATATGAAGGGTGAAGTCTAAAGAGGGTAAAAAATGTTGTGAGAAGCAAGATGCCCCTCACCTAAGTAGAAGTTCAATATCTAGTCTAAAATAGTCACTTATAGTTGTCTCGTAGTCAACAAGAAAAAGCTTATACTAGAAAAGAATTATGTTTCACTGCAACCATGTGTTTATATTAAAGCTGTGCCCATACTTTTTTTTCTACTGTATGACATACATCAATGTTTGTCGATGTTGGGCATAGAAATCTTAATAAATGGCAAGAGATCTTTGCATATGGTCACACATTACCAAGGCACTTAAAGAGTTAACAAAGAATCTGAACAAAACAGAGGCAGCCTTAATAGTGAAAGAAACAGAAAATAGCGAAGGGAAAGTTGCACAATGAATTTCAGGGCTCGTCTGAAGACAGCCCTAGTCTGCCTTTGAGGTCAGCCACCACTTCACATCCTCAAGTGTCTTTTTTCTCAGATCAAGCTGTGTGGCACCAGTTGCACATTGTGAAAGCCATTGTTATGGCTCTGTGCCGGGAAGGTCCTCCATCAAGAGCTCTGGTTTATGTTCCAGCTGCAAAGGGGATTTGGGAATTCCTGGGACATGCTTTGGCGACCCAAAGAGTCGAGTGCCGCGTTACCAAGAGAACATGTATTGTGTTCTTTTAATTCTTTCTTAATTATTTTCTTTTGATTTCCGCTGTTTTGTCATGCTGTTTAAGTCTAATTTGTGTGAAAGGTGGCTGAGGGGGGTGAACATGCAGTACTGGCTTGTGAAGAAGAATAGATTTTTGTTGTTGAACTGACAGTTAGTTTCGGGAGGAAGAAGTGAAGGGAACAGAAAAAAAGGAGAACAGCAGACTGTATGGGACATGGGGTCCAGAACACACTGATAACCTTCCATGCTTAAAACCTTTCATGCACTTTTAATGCCTACTGGTTTCAAGTTAGAAACCAGAAAAGTATGAAAAATAAGTAAGGATTGTGTGCAAGATTTTAGTTGTGAATTTTGACAGTCTCTAAGAAGCAGATGATGCACCAAAGTAATGTAATTGTGATCTTTGTAGTGATAGTGATAGTTTTTACACCCTCAGTGTAAAAAAATTTTTCCTGATGTCTAATCTGAATCTGCTTCCTTCTATTTTAAAATCATTACCCCTTGTCCTATTGCAACAGGCCCAGCTAAAGAGTTTTTCCTCATCTTTCTTATCAGCCCCCTTGAGGTACTGGAAGGCCACTATAAGGTCTCCCTGGAGCCTTCTCTTCTCCAGGCTGAACAGCCCCCATCTCTCTCAGCCTGTCCTCACAGGAGAAGTGCTCTACCCTCTGGTCATGTTTGTGGCCTCCTCTGGACCTTCTCCAACTGGTCCATGTCCTTCTTTTGTTGAGGGCTCCAGAGATGGACGCAGTACTGCAGGTAGAATCACCTTCCTCGACCTGCTGGCCATGCTCCTTTTGATGCAGCCCAGGATGTGGTTTGGCATTCTGGGCTGCAAGCGCACATTGCCGGCTCATGTTGAGCTTCTTATCCACCAGCACTCCCAAGTCCTTCTCCTCAGGGCTGCTCTCGATCCATTCTCCACCCAGCATGGATTTCTGCTTGGGATTGCCCTGACCCGTGTGCAGACCTTGTTGAACTCCATGAGGTTGGCACAGGCCCACCTCTCCAGCCTGTCCAGGTCCTTCTGGATGGCATCCCTTCGCTCCAGTGTGTCAACAGCACCACACAGCTTGGTGTCCTTGGTGAGCCTGCTGAGGGTGCACTCTATCCCAGTGTCCACATTGCCAGCAAAGATGTTAAACAGGGCCAGTCCCAATACCAACCCCTGAGGAATGCCACTCATCACTGGTCTCCACTTGGACATTGAGCTGTTCACCACCACTCTCTGAGTGCAGCCATCCAGCCAATTCCTTATCCACCGAGAGGTCCATCCATCAAATCCGTGTCTCTCCAGTTTAGAGACAAGGATGTCATGCAGGACAGTGTCAAATGCTCAAGTGCTTTGCACAAGTCCAACATCAGTTGCTCGTCCCTTGTATAGATATGACCAGTGTAACCTTTTCACTTTCTGAAAGCTCTGTCTTGTTTTAACACCCCTCCAAGCTGGCTTGTGCAAATGCTAGAGGATACTACTCATTGCAGCCTCATTGGTTCTGTAAAGTGCCTAGTACCTGTCAAGGCCTATGAAAATAGCATATAAAAATGTCAAGCCTCACTGTTATTAAAGAGTGTTTTCCCAAACAAGATTGGGTTGAGATTTTCTGTCTAAACTGCTCTTTGTGGTTTGGTTTTTTTTTATAGAAAATGATGGCAAGGAGGACAGAGAGAGTCAATCAAGGGTTGGAAAAATAAGATTTTCCACAAACTGAGTTAGATTCTCATAAAAACTTGCATTTTTCATTGATAAAACCAATGCCCAAATACCAGCTGATCTTTTATCAGTTTTTTTAAGCTGAAAATCAAAATATATTGATTTAGAGTGCTGCTGGAGAGTCTTAGGAGAGCTGCAGTTTTGTTGTCTTACTTCCCCATGATACTTATTTTATTTAGACCAAGATTCCCTGTTAGATTTAAGTCCTGTGGTGCTCCATGCTCAGAGATTCCCTCTGTGTGCTGTCAAAGAGAAAAGCCGTGAACTAATTTCCAACTTAACGTATATTTCTGAATTAGCATATCTGTGATTTCAATGAGAACATTTTTAAGTTTTTATTTGCTGAAACACAATATCTAGCTTCCACAAAAGCAAACCGATTTCCAGACCAGTTCTGTCCTCAAACTTCCTTAATAAGATTAAGCTCATCGTATTCACCACCTCAGAGCAGATGTGTCAGTGCTCTCTTTAACTGAGTATTAGTCATTCCTGTTCTACGAGATTATTACCTCGTAGTTGTCTCTGCAAGTGTCAAATCAAGCTCCTTCCTGCATCAACTTTTCCCTTGTGTAGCTGTAACCTGTTTTTGGAGTGATCCAACCTCTACTGCAACTGGACACGTCCTTCTTATTCACACTGGTGGTATTTGAGTTGTGTACTCTACTGGATGTGATTTTAAAGGGTGAAGGAGTTGGAGATTTTTTAAGGGAATGGAGTAGGATGATTTCATTGTCTCAGAAAGTCAGTAAAAGCTCAGTGATGGTGTATTTAGGAATGCAAGTTGTCAGCTCTTTGAAAGACCCAGGTTTTTTTTCTTTCCTTCCCCTTAGCAAACGGCGTTCTATGGCACAGTCAAGACCGGCTACACCATTGGACATACGTTATCGCTCATTGCTCTCACGGCTGCTATGATCATTTTATGTCTCTTCAGGTAAGACCATGAGCAAAAAAGATGTAGGTAAGGAGATGACTCAAAGGACACAGCGGCTGTTTAAGTTATAGGCTATGAGTGTTAGAGATGCATGCAAGACTTCTACCAAGTCTCAGTTGAATAGAGGAGGAAAGTTCATCCGTCTTTTGGTACCGCTGTTTTCTGGTATGTGATTTGTGGCCTTTGTGTGAGAGTCATAACCCCAATCCAGTTATTTAAGTGGGATTCATCTCACTAAATGTAGATTCTTAAGTGATGGCTCTCTGTATTAGAGCCTGTTATCCCATAATCTTAGTATAGTCCACAGACAGTATAGTGTATATGGATACTACAGAATGATGCGTTTCCACTAAAGTAGGTATTCAAAATGGAGCAGGTGAATCACACCCCAAAACCACCTCCCAAAGTCTATTTCAGAAACACCTCCTGGTGTGGCTCGACAGCAAGACATGGACACCCAGAGCCGTCTTAGGCATGCTGGAGCCTCTGAGGTGCGCGCAAGGTTAGCAGATGTGATGCAGGACCTTCAGGAAACGCAGGCCCTTAGGAACTGATGGGCAGATACTCTACGCATATCAAGTGGCATTAGATGCCTAGATTGCAGCAAATAAACTAATCTTCAGTCTCTATTGTTTGTAATAGATTCAGGCATCTAAGTTTGGGTGCCTCCAGTGAAGAAGTCTGTGTATAAGGTAATTTGTTAGAATACTGTTTATGTATAGGGACAACAGCAAAGAGCAGACCTCCATGAGATGGTAGAACCTCCTAGATGTCATTCTATCTCCTCAAACCACTCTCCAGTGGCATCCCTTAAATGCGTTATATGATTGCCCAATTTATGATAGTCTGGTCCAGACATAACCCCCAAACAAAGCTGTAGGAAACAGCATATGTTCGAGGGTAACTCTCACACTTATACCAAGACTGGCCTCACCCTTCAAGATCTTTACACTTCTCAGCACACGCGCTCTCTCCACTCTTCGTACAAGGGAAGAGTGAATCAGACACACGTGCAAATTATCTCATCTCAGTAAGGTACAAGGTGCCAGCCAAGCTGGTGAAACTGTCGGGATTCATGCTCTTTATTTGTGGGAAACAGTGTAATTTGGCTTGCCTTCACTTGTAAGTAAAGAGGACTCAGCTCTGTCGCGTTATCTTACCATCATCAGAGATGAGGAGCATCAACTCTACCAATGCACAGTGACTCATTAAGAGGTGGTAATTTGATAACGCTGCTGGGTGAGGTCTGTTGTGGTCCGATGACTGTACAAAGTACCCATTTCCAGAGTATTCACTTTAGGTGATATAAAGTCTTACTTGAAAAAAAAGACCTACTTGATCAAAATTCACCTTCAAAATATTAATGGGCAAGGAACAGAAAAACCCTGGTGTTGTTCTCAATATCATTAACAACTGGTTATTTTTAAGTGAAAATATAGTTCGTATTTTTCCAGAAAACCTGTACTATGTGTTAATTTTGACAGCAGCTGCTAAAGATTTATTTCTCTTCCTGAAGAAACATTTCGCTTTGAAAAGACTCATTGCAGTACAAACAGACCTTCATCATGAGTACAGTTTGCTCAGTCAAAAACATTTATTTTCCAGTGGAGAGCAGTGTGATGGACCTGTTTTCTGTCATTCTGTGTTTTGACCCTTTTTTTCTGAGAATTAGAAATGCGGCAACACTGCTGCAGATGTGTGGATTGCCACATCTTGTGTGGCTTTAAAAAGGCTTAAGTGGATTTGCAATGATTTACATCAGAACATGGTCTGTCTCAGGGTTTCTAATGTTTAATTGTAAGTGTATATCTTGGCAGAAGAAAGACATAAATAGATAAATAATGCTTTTTTTGAGAAGCCTTGCTATTCAGAAATGTTGTTTCATCTCTTCCCAACAGAAAACTACACTGTACTCGAAATTATATTCATATGCACCTCTTCATGTCCTTCATAATGAGAGCCATCGCAGTCTTCATAAAAGATGTCATCCTATTTGAAAGTGGAGAATCTGAACACTGCTTTGTGAGTTCAGTAAGTAGCCGTGCACATTGAAGTTTCCACCTTATTCTGTTGCCTCTCTTAAACAATGCAGCAAAAATCACCTTGCAAATGCATGTGAGACAGTACTCTGGGATTATTTCAATTTTTTTCTTGTTTGAAAGAAAGAAAACTATGATTGCTGCAGTTTGATTTGTATGGAAAATGCGTAAAATAAATTAGCGGGGTCAAAAGTCTTTAGGCATCTCATCCCTTCCGAGGTCAAACCCACAACTGGGACTCTACAAGATTTTGGGGCTCCTCTCAATCCTGTGTCCATCTCCCAGTCTTGGATATCCTGGTGAAAGGAGACTTGCAGTCCTGTGTTTAGGGATTCAATGAAACCTTTCCCTTCGGTGAGGATGGGAGTCAGATCTGGATTCAGATAGCTAACCTTAGGTATCTATGGGATGAGTACCTATACATGAGCTACGTGTGTCAAGTACAACCATAGTCAGTTGAGCTCTAATTAATAAAGCTCCAGCTCACTGGAGACCTGTTCACCTCACATTGAAGAAGGCACCTGGGTTTGGATGACTCTTTAGGCTCCACTGATTGCGTCGACCATATCACTATAGGAGTTTGGGTAGGAAATCTGTGTGTAGACATCATTGTTGATATTTCATCTGGTTCTGTATCCCATGCTAGCTGTCTGCAACTGTGAGATTTCCTGACTGGAATGATAAATGAGGCCAATAAAGTTCTTGGGATATTTTCTTCACTTTCAAACTCAAAGAAGCAAACATTGAGGAGAGAGAAGAACTGTTTATCTGAGGGCCATATCGGTGCAAGAGAACACTAGTCTTTTAGGCAGGAAATTGAAATCACAAAAATAAAGGGATGTAATCAGATATCATCTAATAAAAAAAAAGCCCTCCATAATAAATTCATAATGTTAGATGAGCTACTTGCTGGTAATAGCAGGGGAGTGGGCACAGCACTTCAGCAGAACTCTTCTGGACCTTTTTTTTTTACATCATACAGCACTGGAAAAAAGATTCTCTTTTCCCTCCCATCCACCCAATTTCTTCCTTGCATTCAGGCTTTTCTATGTCTTTAGCCTGAGTCCTGTCCCTGCTGTTATTGTGGTCTTTCTGCTTGACCACCTCCCAGCTTTTCCCCGAGAACTGTCTGCAGCACAACGCGTTCCCGTTGCAGTGACCCTCTGGTTTTTTTCCCTCTGTGGTTCACTGGGATCTGTGCTCTTTAGCAATGGGATTTTATTGTGAAGGTCCATGAATGGTTAGAATGACACATAAACTGGAATAAACAATTACCTGGTGTCTGCTGCCTCAGATAACTGCCAAGGCTAATTGTCAGAGGAGCCAGGAACCCAATGAGCCATGAAGTTTGAACTAACCTCGCACCCCTGCGGGAGTTTGCACTGGGTCGTGACTGAGGCACGACTGCAGAAAGCTGTGTGAGAAGTGTTTGCTTCAACTGTCCATCCAGAAACACTTCTGTCTATAAATACAGGACTTTGTCCTGCAGAATACGCAGCTCCTGGAAGCCAATGTGCTTCCAGGCAGACCCATGGCTACCACCATTGTGTGTGTTTCTCCCCATCAGAGGATTTTCATGTTACATGCCAGCTCAGGCTGAATGGATGAATGACACACAAGGGTTATAAAAAAACGTGGAACAATTCTGTCTCCACCACATTAGACAGAGCATATCCCTTGCAAAATCTGCACCCATCTTGACCCAAGATTTTGGACAACCTTTGAGGTCATAGGGAAAAAATACCTACATGAAATGCAGTCAAAATGCTTCTCCTAATATTTATCTGTTTGCAGAAATAGTTATAAAATCCATTGTGTTTATGTGGGTTTGGTTGGTTTAGCTAGGCTTAAGTTAGGTTTAATAATTGGTTTGTTTGTGCTTTGAACTTGCAGGATAAAGCTTTGACTTGGGAGGCCTGGGTACTAGTTCATATATCGAGAGCCTAATACACAATTCAGGCTGTTCAGTAGGGCCTGTTGTGATAGGACAAGGGGTAATGGGTTTAAATTAGAAGGAGGGAGGTTTAGATTAGATAAAAATTTTTCACAATGAGAGTTGTAGAGCACTGGAACAGGTTGCCCAGAGAGGTGGTGGATGCCCCATCCCTGGAAACGTTCAAGGCCAGGCTGGATGGGGCTCTGAGCAACCTGATCTAGTCAGGGAGGTCCCTGCTTCTTGCAGGGGGGTTGGACTAGACGACCTTTGAAGGTCCCTTCCAACTCTAACCATTCTATGATTCTATGATTTTTGTGTATAATGGCTAGATGTGGCCTTCAGCTCATTCAGTCTGAGGAGACATTTGAATAAATAGTTCAATTTACTGAATGCTCTGCTCTTTTAGAAGAGGGCAAACCCAAAGCAGTAGCAGTGTTTTATTCAAAGAGAAAGTACTGCACTTAGTTCCTTTAAGGAAAAAAAGGATAAAGGCACGCCCCTTTCAGAACAGGTTCAGAGATATAAAATCCAAATGAACAGAGACATCTCCCAGCATTCCTGATGGAGGAACCAAGTTCCTGAATTTGGCATTATCTATTGCAATTAGAAGACTTAAATTGGTATTTTATGCACCAGCTACACAAAAATATTTTAAGCTCTCCACCAACATATGTGTCAATGCTCCAATCAAGGAGGAGCTCCACTACATGTAGGTGTGTATGTCTTTGAAAAAAACTGTTCAAAGTGTTTGCCACAATAGCATTTTTACCTCATTTTACCTAATGTGGGAAACCTCTATGGTATTTTAACTCGAATAGTTTTGGATTACCATCAAGTTCAGCATTAACACCCTGAAAAAATAAGTTTACTGAGCATTTCTGTGGGCCACAGAGACTGAGCTGCTAAGACTGCAGCAATAAGCATTTCAGGGCCAATGCACCTGAAATACATGTGCTGGGTGTCACCGGGCCATCGTGTGAGCCAGAACATGAATCATGGACCAAGTGGTGTTTACAGAGTGATGTGTAGCACCTGTAGCCTTCTTGAATTCTTTGTCCCTTTCTTGATGAACCCACTCTTGGAGGAAAGAAAAGTCTTGCTGCTTGGGTGAAAAATTCAACTTGTTTTAATGGGGCAGAAACTTTGAGTTGACAAGCAAGGGTTGTTTTCATAATAAAGTATGACAGGCTTGACGATCATTGATCCCAGGACCTGCACAAGGTGGCCCAGCCCCTTTGTCCCGCATCAAGGAAACTCTGCAGCAGTAGCTTTAGAAATGTCCTTCATGCCTTCTCCTCTCCCTGGCTGTCCAAATGAATTACGTTTGTTCTTAAGCACAATGGGGATCCCTTGGTTCACATAGAAATGTGTAGAGTGACCTTCAGAGAAGGCTGACCTTCCAGAAGCTTATTGTGGGATTTTCCAGTGAGAAATAGAGCACTGCTAGGGGCATTGAATTTTCTAGAGGGGTAGAAACAGCAGAGGAGTCTGATGGCCACATACACACATAGCATATCGTCCAAGGTACCACCAGTCATTAGTAGACCAAAACCACTTTCTCTCTCTTTGTCATTCCTTCAGTCATAAAGTAGGTCTGTAATTATGTGTAACTGAATCATCCAGTTAGCTTAAATTGCTTAAAAATAGGCATATACTCAAGCGTGTTAGTCAAGCTGGGCTTTAAGCACCCTGCTGTAGAGATGATCAGGCTGGGAGGGGTCTGTGAAGTCACCCACTCCAACTTCTTCAATAACTTCAGTTTGATTTGTTCAGAATATGTTCCGTCTCAGTAATCAGTCATTTCTGATGAAAAACTGGCTGCACGCGACTTCATTCCATCCAACAATTACTCACACTGCATGAAAAATTACGCCACTTTCCTGCATTCTTCTGGGTTTTTTGGTTTTGGTTTTTTTTTTCACTGCCAGACTCAAGAGGCCTCCTTACAAGTTTTAGTTTTTCACATTCATTTTCTTAGGCATAGTGACCTTCTGCCTTGGCATTCCCACGCTTTGTCTTCCTCTTTCCTCCTCTCTCTGGAGAGCACCCTGTGAACCACAGTAGCCGAAACAGAAAACCTGGTAGAAAGATTGAACTGAACACTTCAATTGTCATTTCATTTGATTTTTTTTTTTGTGGTTTTATGGATGGGTTTTGATATAGTTTCATTACTGCAATATCTGGATAGCATAATGATAAACCACTTACATTTCCAGCCTAGCTGCAGACAAAGAAGCCGACAGTTTGATATAAACAAAGATCGAATTCTACAGATTGAATTCAGATTGACTTTTTCTGAGCTCTTCAAATTTGCCTTTGCTGAGAATTCAGCCAAAGCAGACTAGATCATTTATCTTTTTGCTTTTGCATTCCAGTAAGTCAACCAAATTCCAACAAAAAATTATTCTTTGCAGAGGACGGTGGGACTTTTAGCAATTGCGAACGTATACTCGTATCTCATATTTTCAATGTAAAAAATCAGGTTTTTTCATGTGAGTTTCCTCAGGCCAAATTGATAACAGCTATGGGGTGTTGAATTTTGCATATGGAAGTTGAAGACAGATACATTTTCTTTTCCAGCACACCCCCAGCTACTCAGATCCATATTCTCTGCCTCATGTGGGACTGCCCTGATATACAGGCTATTGGAGAGGTGGAAGAGTATAAGCCTTTTTGTGCACTTGTGTAAAAATGAAATTACTGTTAGAGACTAAGCCCTTTCACTGGGCTACATCCTCTGGGAATGACATCTACTTCCACCTACACAGAGGAGGGTGAGCTCTTCCTAGCAGCACAGAGGGACATCAGCTGAACTTTGGCTGACTGGCTTGGGGAAAGAGCCTGGCAGAACTCTGTCTGGAGACAATGTGAATCTTTCCCTTGACTTTAATTGGAGTTGGTTCAGTCCCCAAAATGTGTAAATACATCAGCTGACACTTCTTCAGTAGCTCAGCCCATTGCTCCAGGATTGCACCCCATCCACTGAGTTCAATGGGACCATCCAGGCGCAAAGGTGCTGCCTGAGATAAGGAAGTGCTTTACAGTGTGTCTTGCCGTGGAAATGATGCCCGTTTTGAAATTAGGTCCACCTTGTTTTGCTCAGTTGTGTAGAGTGAAGGAGACCTTCATTCTTCCCACCTAGTAGGGAACAGCCTCATTTGGTTTTCATCCCAAGGAACAGCACAAGGAGCAAAGGAAAAATCATGGCTCATGTGAAGTAGAAGTTTCTCATTGTGCTCTTCCACTCGTGTCTGACCTGATCCACCTCACCTTCTCCACAAATTCCTGTAAAACCCATCCAAATGGTTCCTGTTGTCTTCCAGAGATAGGCATTGCAGTGGACTGGCTTCAGTTCTTCTTTCTGAGCTTTTTGACAGCGGTTAGTTTCTCCTTAGGATTCTGCTGAAGCTCTCTGTGATGTTGCTGTCACAACACAAACCTAATACACTCATCTCCTTGGGCTACATTTTTACCATCAGGTTTGATAAACAGATTTGCATCTGTCAAAAAACTTTTGGAGAATATTATCCTCACATTTGCTGATACACCCCTATCTGCTGCTATCTCCATGTCTGCTGATCACTGCTACAATCCAAATTTTACAGCAAACAAATGACAGAGGAGAAGGAAAGAAAAACAAACCCTAGAGAAAGAAGTAAAAAACAACAGAAAGAAAGCGGGGGAAGGAATGGAGGCATTGTATGTTTGGCAGTTGTCTTTCAAATCTCACACCAGAATGTTGAGGTTCACTTCACCAAAGGTATTGAGACACTTCTAGAAAGGATCACAAAATGGAGATGAGTTGGGGAGAGAAGAGACAAAGAGGCTACAGCTGCTTTCATTAATTAGCAGAGAGTCTAGTGGTCAAAATGTTACCCAAAAGTAAAACATAAAAAGTAATGCCTCAAGTATGCTTTCAAAAAACAGTGTCAGAGTTACATTAAGGATTTATCAGCAGGTTCCGTGAATGAAGGGTATGTGAAGTAAGGAGAAGCTATAAATAAGAGATTTGGGATGTTACTGCCCACGGCCAGTAGCAGCCATGAGCATGGGAGAGTCCACCTAGACTGTTTTAATGTTCTTGGTTGGATTTTGAAATTATCCAGAGATACTCCGTCGAGGGATGTACTCTCTCATCGTCTCTTCTAAAGCAGAAGTGGTTTTGACCTGCTTAAGTGCTCACTGACATTTATGAAGTAGGGCTAAGTCATCTCATACAAGCCATAGGGAGAAGACCTGAACACAAGTAATTGCTGTGGAGCTAATGGCAAAAAGTTAACAGCCAACAGTGACAGTGAGATAGCAGTTTTCAGCTTCCACGCTTGAAACCTTGGTTGTTTCACCATATCCTTCATGAGGACTCAACCACAGTCAGGGCTGGCAGTAGCAAGTAAAGAATAAAAGGGATTGGAAAGAAGGGTTGTGGTGTTTGGAGTTGAAGTTCTGCTAAAAAGATGTAAGAGAATAAGGAAACCTAGGCTTCAGGTCTGAGTTTGGGGAGAAGGGAACATTCAGTGATGGAGAATGAAGGAAACCTTGAGAGTCAGAGAAGCTAAAGAAGATACATCATCATTTTGAGGCAGGGAGGCAACGAATGGTGCCAGGGGGTGAAGTCCGGCACTTGGTGTGTGGCACTGCAGACATGCCAGGCTAGCAAGTGAGGAATGTCTGTGCCACAGGATTGGCAGGATTGTGCTTTAGAGAGATGGGGTTTGCAGTAGAAGGTGGACCAAGCAGCATTGATTTTCAGCTATAAGCTGACCAACATGGGCATCCCTACCCAGAAGAGGAACAAGTATTGACCAGCTGATCTCACAACAGAATCAACGGGGAGCAATATGAGAACTTGGTGGGACCTCTTGCTGGGTCCGCTCCCTGGCAACTGGCCACAGGCCAGGCCCACAAAGGATGGATGAAGTGATCCATTCCTTCAAGGAGAAAGTATCATATTCTGGGTTATGCCCCTTCTGCTCCTTGGTCTGTTCATATCAGGCAGCCCTTGAGAGGGTCTAGACCATGGAGACCAAGCTCTGATATGTTTTTTAAGTAGTTTTGCTTGGGTGAGTTGTCCTCTCGCCTTCTCCTTTGCTTCTGGAAATAACCCAGGAGTGAAGGCAGAAAGTCAGACTGTGGAAGAGCTCTAGAGCAAGAACTTTCTTTGCATGAGTGACTCTATCATGCCTGACACAACGGTGCCCCAGTCACAGGCTGGCACCTTAAAGCAATGCAGTATTGCCAATAATGAGAAAAAAAAATGTGATAAGTGCAGGAAGAGCATTATTAAAACTCTAATCACCTCTTTAGTGGCTGCTTTGTGGTTAACTTGCCTTTTTACCAAAGATGTGTTCAGGCCTGCCATTATTGTGCTATTGATGAGCACGAAATAGGGACAGTTACCTCATTTACCAAGATAATTCTATTTTTATGTCTAAATTCAACTCTGAGTCATCTGACGCAGAGGCTAGACCAGCTAGAGCTAATCACCGGCTTAGAAATACTCACAAGTCTGCCCTCAAAAATCAAATGAGTATTCCTAAGAGACAAAATAGAAAGGCCGAGTCCCTCAAAGACTGGCAGTTATATAACCCCTGTTAAAATCAGTGGAAGGGAAATGCTTAAATAGCCTTGAGGAACACAGTCATGGGGCTTAAATTTGCTTCTTACGTGAGGAAAAGCAGACATAAGAGCTTCCTACTGAATTCAACAGCTTTCAGCTGGCATTAAAGAGGTGAAAGCACAAAGGTAGGCCAAGGTTATCTCATGGGACTTTGGGTTGAGCTAATGCTAAACAAATGATACTCTAACCACAGAAATAATACCTTATCCAGGTTCGGTAGTGGCCCAGCCTTGGTGCAAGTGGAAGTGGTGGCACAGGAAAGAGAGGTGGAGATGGAGCCCAATAGCCTCTTCCTAATGTCTCCATCCTTCCACGGTCTCGAAGGGAGCAGGGAAGACTTAGCTTGCTGAAGTTGTGTGTGTGTGTGCACATGTATGGCTGTACAGCACAACTCATCAGTCTAGAAATAGTATTTCTGCTTGATGAAAGTGGTAACAAATCAACAAGCTCAGACACAAATCCAGGTTATAACAGCTTAATAAATTGCCCAGTGACAGCTGACATGGAGTAAGTATTCCAGTGTGTGCTCTTAGGCAATGACAGGAGCATGAAAATGTAATGCATTGTGACCTAGAGGAAAGCAGGTTAAGATAAATTGAATTAATTTCCTACTGCCAAGGCTTAGGAGCACTCTTGCATAATGTTTCTGGGGCACCATTGATGCAGAGCAGCATATTAACAGGGAAAATGTGTGTTTGAGACCTCTTATCCCTGTGCCTGAGATAAATGGTGACCGTGTGTTCAGTGACATTGATCTATCTGCCATACTTTTTATAGGGTTGACTTCCAGTTGAAGCCACTGAGGGCAGCAAGAGCTGAAGGGTCTGTCATCAAGACAGAAGATTATTATTCCCATGAAGGTCTTTTCTTTGTTATAATTCCTGATAGATGAGAAATTGCTTTAACTGAGGCTTTGAACTTGACGACTTAAGCCCTCACAAACTGAAGGCTATGCGTTTCAATCACAAGCCACTTTGTTCTATCGAGGTGGCATTTGAAGAATTTCTTCAGTCAAATTTCTTTATTTATAGATACTGTTAAGTCCTCAACACCCAAAATTTCTGTGCATCTTCCAGAAAAAAAAAAATTGCCAAGCCACCCACTAGTTTAGCAATTTATCATTTAGAATTACTTGCTTGTCAGACTCCATGGTAGGGAAAGAAGGAAGGAGTCAAAGGCATCCAACTGATTTAGGAGGAGATTTCTTGTTGGAATAGACCTCAGTTCTCTTTCATGGTAGAACATAAACCTTGTGGAGCTTCTCTGTTGCTAGCCTGTTTGAATCTGGAGTTACAATGAGGGAAGAAAAAAAAAGTGATGGCTTTTTGCCAGGCAATCTTGTTTGTTTGTTTTTAATTTCTTTTTTCTGTTGTTACACAAAAGGTTGAATGTGCTAAGGGTAAGTTAACACTTTTGCTTTTTTCTTTTCCTTTTCTTTTTTTTTTGTTTTTGTTTTTGGGGTTTTTTTGGTGGCTCAGCAAATTGGTTTGACCTAAGGGCTCATTTTTTGGAAGAACAGAATCACCCAGTATGAAGCTGTTTTATTTCCGTCAACAATTTCCGTTGACATCATGCCGAATTTCTGCAAATTAGGCCTCCAGCACAAAGCCCTGTTGAAGTTGGCAGGGGCTTTGCCATTGGCCTCTGTAGGGTCAAACCATTACCCTGTGTAGCCAAATTGTCTCTGCAGAAGTCTAGGCACAGTAGCAGAAGCTTGAGATGACAAATTGATGTTCCCTTTTTTGGTTTGTCAAGTCAGCTCCTGGAAACATCTCCTCTACTGCAGTTTCTCTTGCAGGAGCATGGATGTGGAATGCTTGTCCACTCTTCTGTCAAAGCCAACTAAGTAGTGAAAAGATTCTATGTAAAATCCAGTAGCCTTGGGAATGGGAATGAGACAAGAAAAAGCCTCAGGCTATGAAGATACAACATTATGTCTTAGCCACCTCCTCAGGAGAGGTCCAAGCCAGTCACTACTGAAAAACCACCTCCCTTCTCTCTGTGAAAGTGACTTGTAAAAGAAGGTTGCTCTAGCCTCTACTTGGAACAAAAATACCCACTTCAATGGGCAAGAGTTTTCTTTTTGTTTCCAGTAAGCAAAACTAGCTTGGGCAACATCTTCCTAGGGCAAAGCTCATTGAATATCCTCACCCTTCCTTTCTTAAGAGAAACAAGGATTCCTAGGCCAGTACAGTATACCCACTCCTCCCATCAACAGTTTTTTCTCTCAGAGTAACCAATCTTTTAAGAGTCTTATTAATATATGAATAAGTCTTAAGAAAGGTCTAGAGAACAAATCCTCTGAGGAGCAGCTGAGGGAAGTGAGGTTGTTTAGTCTGGAGAAAAGGAGGCTGAGGGGAGACCTCATTGCTCTCTACAATTACCTGAAAGGAGGGTGTAGCAAGTTGGAGGCTGGTCTCTTCTTCCAAGTAACAAGTGATAGGACAAGAGGAAATGGCCTCAAGTTGCACAAGGAAAAAATTGTTCATTGAAAGGGTTGTTGAGTATCGGAACAGGCTGCCCAGGGAAATGATTGAGTCACCATCCCTGGAGGGATTTAAAAGACGTGTAGGTGTGGTGCTTTGGGACATGGTTTAGTGGTGGCCTTAGCAATGCTAGGTTAACAGTTGGATTCAATGATCTTAACGGTCTTTTCCAACCTAAATGATTCTGAGATTCTTTGAAATAAAAATGAAGTTAAAAGCACAGAAAAATAACTCATGAAAACAAAAACATGTATCTGGAAACTAAGTCTATCCTGGCATCTCCATGCAATATGCACAAAAAATAATGAACGATGCATAGCTCTGAACAGTGCTGTACAATATTTAGGTTATAAAATGATTGGGAATTTGTCAGTTGTATGAATTCTAGTGCCATGATAGTGAGATGGGGATTTAATCATACCATGTAATCTTACAAGCAGAGCAATTATGAAGTTATTGTATCATCATTACAGGTTACATTATACTTTGGCTAAGGTGGACATCTCAACAGAAGAAGAGCTGGGATGGGATTCAATCTGATTTATGCATGTGAGGCGGGGATCAGCTCAAGATTGAGACTCCTGAATTTAGTTATGATTATGAGATAAGTGTCTAAAATAGCACTATAGTTATGGAGATGTACAGTTAGGCCAGTCGCTGTACTTGAAGACCTTAATTTCATCATCTCCAAAGCAGACGGTGCTTGCTGAGTGCTACTCCATCTTCCAAGTGTGCCCTAGCAACAGGATCATGAATGGGATCTATAAAAAGCTTTTAAATAAGATTGAGGAAGCCCCCTTGACCAGGCTGGGGAGAAGAGCAGCTGTTGCTGTGGGCAAATTCAGCATGAGTCACTCAGCATGTAGCCCTTCAGATAGGTCGTGTCTTCTGGGCAGCATAAAAGAAAAGTCCTGGATAAATCTGTCACTGAGAAAATGCGGTTTTGTCTGTTTTCTGTTGAAGAGCCCTGCAGAAATCTCTGAATAAATCTCTTCCTCCAGCATCAGTGGTGGTAGCCCAGGTAAAAGGACCTAAGTACCTTAAAAGGGATTTTGAGGCCTCCAGGTTTCGTGATTGATAGAGGCAAATCTGAGCCCACACTTTCGCCGAAGGCATTGGGGACTGGGCTGAAGGCACTGTCCCAAATTCATAATAACACCGGGAGCCGCAGCATTGCCCAGGATTGCGTGTGATGTCTTAAATATATCTTTAAGCTGACTTAAATATGTCTTGGTGCCCTGCCACAAACCTTCCACACCACAGGAAGCCCAGAGTTTAAGGGTACGAGGAGGGAATATGGGGGAACACAGGGATCGCTTCCATGTACAGGAGAGGGACGGGTCCGGTCTCATGATGGTGATTCCCACGACTAGTGCAACAAGACACAGGCAGACTGTTTACATTGGAATGTATTCCCAGGCCAGCTATGACAGGTCAGGTGGGAATCTGAGCAATCACTCAAGTGCCCCTTTATACTTTTTCTTTGATCCAAGCCCTAAATCTATAATACACCATATTCCCAGTAAAGAAGAAAAGGGAGACTTGTGCTAGTGCAGTGATGCTCTGTGATGCACTGCAGCCTTTCTGTGGAGTTGACTGACCTTTTTTTGCAGAGCTTTGTTGCATCCACAGGAGACTGATCTATGCACATGTGCTGGTTGTGTGTGTGTACCTCCCTCAAAAGCTCAGACCAACTTTTGTCTAATTCAGCTGCTTATGTTGAGCTAGAGAAATTCGGCAGCTGGTCGAGACTGACAGTCCTTAGAAGTTATTCACGAGTAGGGATACCTCGAGCAGAGTTCCTGTCACTGAGGGGTATGGCATATGTGTATTTAATGCAATGACAGATCAGCTCTGAGTTAATTACTGCCTCCAGCATCTGAACTGCATTTTTCTAGGTGGGTCAGCTGGTCACTACATCAATTTTAGGAGAAAGATGTTTTTCTCAAGGCTAACATTATTCAAAAGCATAAAGTGCTACTAGGTACAGGGAAGAAGCCTGGTAGGGTTGTTGCTCAGTCTTGGGAGTTGCCAATAGTGGGAGAAGAGGTGATGGATTTGGGCACCCAGATCTGGGGCTTCTGCTGCCAAAGCCTGAGTTGAGCACAGCTTCCTCTCCATGACAGCAGTAGGTCTGCAAATTCAGGCTGGAGATCCTTGCCTGAGAGCATTTGTTATGTAGAAATCAGGTGCACTTTTTGTGAGCAGCCTTTCCTGGTCCAGTAACATATTGCAGTTCCTCGTGACGTGCTCCAGCCTCCTGCCTCTGTTGTAGCTTCGTTGCAACCATCCAGAAAGGGCTCCTCAATATTCAGTCCCCAAAACCAAATCCATATTTGAAGAGCGTGTGGTTGAGATGCACCAAAACTGCACCCTTAAACCTTGTGTCTCACCTGTGAGCTGCAGAATTAGGGAGAAATACCTCTGAGTACACTCACACCACCAAACCCCCACTGGCTGCAGACACACCAAGCAGGCACTGGGCAAAAGAAATGAAGTGTGCCGGCGTTACACAGCTATATGCACACAATAGCAGGGAGAAACAAAGAGCAGAGGGATGCCATAGGGAGGATGCTGCTGCATCCCGAGTCCTTGTCAGCTCAGCTCTGTCACCTTTTCTCCCTGGGCATTAACTGCCTACTCTGCCTCCACCTTCCCCCATCACCAGCCTGCGGCAAGTCTGTGCTTATGCAGTCTGCCTCACAGGAGGGAGCTGATGTATGTATAAACTGATTAGTAGGAGCCCCTGAGGGTCCTCAGAGTGACATCCTGGTGGGTGCTGGAATCACAGAACCATAGAATTGTTTAGGTTGGAAAACATCATTAGATCATCAAATCCAATTGTTAACACAACACTGCCAAGTCCCACTAAACCCTGTCCCTGAGCACAGCATCTACACGTTTTTTAAATCCGTCGAGAGATTGTGACTCAACTAGTTCCCTGGGCAGCCTGTTCCAATGCTTGACAACCCTTTCGGTGAACAATTTTTTTTCTAATATCCAATCTAAACCTCCTTTTGGAGGCACAACTTGAGGCCATTTCCTCTTGTCCTGTCACTTGTTACTTGGGAGAAGAGACCAACACCCACCTGGCTGCACCTTCCTTTCAGGCAGTTCTAGAGAGACATAAGGACTCCCCTCAGCCTCATTTTCTCCAGACTAAACAACCCCAGTTCCCTCAGCTGCTCTTCATAAGGCTTGTGCTCCAGACCCTTCAACAGCTTCGTTGCCCTACTCTGGACACGCTCCGGCAACTCAACGTCCTTCTTGTGTTGAAGGGCCCAAAACTCAACACAGTATTCGAGGTCTGACCTCACCAGTGCCAAGTGCAGGGAGAAAATCACTTCCCTCATCCTGCTGGCCACAGTGTTCCTGATACAAGCCAGGATGCTGCTGGTCTTCTTGGCCACCTGGGCACACTGTTGGCTCGTGTTCAGGCAGCTGTTGACCAGCACCCCCAGGTCCTTTTCCGCCAGGCAGCTTTCCAGCCACTCTTCCCCAAGCCTCTAGCGTTGCTTGGAGTTGTTGTGACCAAAGTGCAGGACCTGGCACTTGGCCTTGTTGAACCTTGTAGAATTGGCCTCAGCCCATGGATCCAGCCTGTCCAGATTCCCCTGTAAAGCCTTTCTTTCCTCAAACAGATCGATGCCGCCTAATTTGGTGTGGTCTGCAAACTTACTGAGGGTGCACTTGATCACCTCATCTGGGTCATTAATAAAGATATTAAACAGAACTGTCCCCAGTACTGAGTCCTGGGGAACACCGCTTGTGACCAGCCACCTACTGGATTTAACTCCATTCACCACAACTTTTGGGGCCAGGCCATACGGCCAGTCTTTTATGCAGCAAAGAGTGCACCCATCCAAGCCATGAGCAGTCAGTTTCTTCAGGAGAATACAGTGGAAAACAGTGTCAAAGGCTTCATTGAAGTCTAGGTAAACAATATCCACAGCCTTTCCCTCATATAGTAAGCAGGTCACCTTGTCATAGAAGGAGATCAGGTTGGCCAAGCAGGACTTGCCTTTCACAAACCCATGATGACTGGGCTTGATCACCTAGTTGTCCTGTATGTGCCATGTGATGCCACTCAAGATGGTCTGTTCCATAGCTTGCCTGGCACCAAGGTCAGACTGACAAGCCTGTAATTCCCCAGATCCCCCTTCTGGCCCTTCTTGTAGATGAATATCACATTTGCTAACTTCCGGTCAACTGAGACCTCCACAGTTAGCCAGGACTGCTGATAAATGATTGAAAGTGTCTTGGTGAACACTTCTGACAGGTCCCTCAGTACCGTTGGATGCATCCCATCCAGCTCCATAAACTTGTGTGTCTCTAAGTGGTGTAGCAGGCTGCTAACCATTTCCCCTTGGATTATGGGTTTTCATTTTCCCCATCCCTATCTTCCAGCTCAAGGGGTTGAGTAATTCAAGAACAACTGGTCTTACTATTGAAGAATGAGGCAAAGAAGGCATTAAGTACCTCCCCCTTTTCCTCATCCTTTATGGCTATGTTTCCCTCCACATCCAATAACAGATGGAGATTATCCTTAGCCCTCCTTTTAATGCTAATGTATTTATAGAAACTTTTGTTATTGTCTTTTACAGCAATAGCCAGAGTAAGTTCTAGTTGGGCTTTGGCCCTTCTAATTTTCTCCCTGCATAACCTCATGACATCTTTGTGGTCCTCCAGAGTTGCCTGCCCCTTCTTCCAAAGGTTGTAAACTCATCTTTTTCCTGAGTTCCAGCCAACACTCTCTGTTCAGCCAGGGCAGTCTTCTTCCCCGCCAGCTTGTCTTTGGGCACATGGGGACAGCATGCTCCTGTGCCTTTTAAGTTTTCTTTCTTGAAGAATGTCGAGCCTTCCTGGACTCCTTTTCCTTCAGAACTGCCTCCCAAGGGACTCCGTCAACCAATCTCCTAAAAAGGCCAAAGTCTGCCCTCCAAAAGTCCCAGGTAGCAGTTCTGCTGACCCTCCTCTTTACTTTTTCAAGAATCAAAAACTCTGGCATTTTGTAATCACTATGCCCAAGACGTCCTCCATCCATCATATCACCCAGAAGTCCTTCTCTGTTCACAAACAACCGGTCCAGTGAGGCACCTTCCCCAGCTGGCTCCCTCATCAGCTGTGTCAAGAAGTTATCTTCCACACACTCCAGGAACCTCATAGACTATTTGCTCTCTGCTGTATTGTATTTCCAGCAGACATCTGGTAAGTTGAAATCCCCCCCACCAAGAACAAAGGCTAGCAATTGTGAGATTTCTCCTAGCTGCTCATAAAGTATTTCATCTGCCTCTTCAGCTAGGGGAGGGTTGGATTAATTTTGAGCAATCAGTGGGGACAAGTCCATCTCCAAAACATGTGGTATCAAGAAAACACTTGCCACACTTCGTTTTTTAACCAGTTTGTTTCATAGCAACTGTTTTCAGGACACAAGGGGAATGGGGAGGGAAGTGTGAGCCTATGACTGGCGCAAATCAATTATTCCTCTAAATTCAACGTGTTGCACGTGCAGAGCACCAGGGAAGAGCTGCTAACCAGCGAGTGCTAGCAGACAGATTCTCGTGTCCTTGCCCTGATAAGTGCAGGGTATTAGCGAAGCAGACTCACTGAAGGCAAGGAGGCTGTTGCCAATACAACATCTCAAGGATGCTTCGACAGAGTGGATGTGTGTAATGATGGAACCAATGGTCTCCTGTAAAGCTGGGACTGGACCTGGGTACATCATGTGCTGGGGCAGTGGCCAGGGCTGACATACTTCTTTGGGCAGCTGGTTTCTACCTTCAGGTGCTTTGCAGTGGGTTTGGCCCCTAAGTATCAGAGAGACATTTCCCTTTTTTTTTTTTCCTTTTGTAAGATGACTGTTCGTGTTACCTGTGCTGCAGTGAAATCTTCACACAGCAAGTTACTGTGTTTAATTATTTATTTCCTGAAGAAAAGCAACACTCCTTCCCTTTTCAAGTCTCTCCCCTTCCAGTGCAGTCAAATCTGTCTGTGCTCATTAGTGTTTACCCTCCTTCTCCTCCTTGTCCTTTTCCCTATTTTAAAAATACATATCCCAGTACTTTTTTTTTCTTAACTGAGTACTCACAAATCTTTGTAGACTTGACTTTCTTCAAACCGCTGTCTCCAACTCCTTTAGTTTTTTCAATATCTACCAGGCCATGGAGTGATTGCATTTGGACTTTGTTTTCCAGGCTAATCCACACAGGGTTTGGGGTTTTTGTTTGGTTGGTTGGGGGTTTTTTTTGTTTGTTTGTTTGTTTTTTGTTTGTTTTTTTTTTCATTTCTTTGGATTCAGGGAGCCAGGTAATACTAGGAGGCAACCCCACTTAGAATGATGGAGGGGACTGTGAACAACCCAGGATGTTGTTCGTCAAGATACTGGTAATAGTGTCAAAAATAGCATAAGAAATTATCATCCATTCTCATCTACTTTCTGGTACAGATCACTTCCATCATGCTGAACAAAAGATTGGTCGGCTGCAATGTAAACCAATCACTGGGCTGGTCTCAGTTGAAAGTAGTGCTTTTTTTGGAGGGTTTTTCTAAACCAATGCAATGGTGTTCTTCAAAGCTCAGCCCCACAAATCCGCCTCTGGCAGACCAGAAAGACTGGTGATTGTAGGGTAGGACCTTCTGGCATCATCTTATCTCACACTAAGCCAACTTCCCACAGATGTACACCCAAAACCTACAGAGAGCAGCACCATGGTGGTAGGGATCATGGTCCAGTGTATCAGCCTGTCACTGCTTGGCAGGATTTCCAAGCTTGAGTGCATCTCTAGGCTCAGACAGTCAAATGACATCCAGTTACACACAGAGCAAGGTTTACTGGTAATTCGGTGTGTTTACTATGGAAACATGCTGCAGTTCACTACTCTTCATTTCTTCTCTTCCAGGTAGGCTGCAAAGCCATGATGGTTTTCTTCCAGTACTGCGTCATGGCCAACTTCTTCTGGCTCCTGGTGGAGGGGTTGTATCTTCACACTCTGTTGGTCATCTCCTTCTTTTCAGAGAGGAAGTACTTTTGGTGGTACATCTTGATTGGCTGGGGTATGCATCTTCTCAAAAGCTGTCTGGCATTTTTAACAGCAATTTAATCTCCAAATTTAGGGGCTCAGATGGGATGGAGATGTAATATACATGTTACCTTACTTCCAAGAATTGTTAGTGGAACCAGGAGCAAAATCAAGTGATGGCCCGAGGAGTTTAACAGCATTAGCCTAAGTCTTCAAAGGTATTTAAGAACTCAGCTCAAGCTAGGTTCATTAATAGTCGAGCACTTCAATGTCTTTGAGGACTGTGGGCCTGAAAGGAAGATGATCAGAGGGCTAGAGCACCTCTTCGATGAGGACAGGCTGAGAGAGCTGGGGCTATTCAGCCTGGTGAAGAGGAGGCTCCGGGGAGACCTTAGAGTGGCCTTCCAGTACCTCAAGGGGGCCTACAGGAAAGATGAGAACCTTTTTAGCAGGGTCTGTTGTGAGAGGATAAGGGGTAATGGTTTTAAAATAGAGGGAGGGAGGTTCAGACTGAACACAAAGAAGACAATTTTTACACTGAGCGTGGTGGAACACTGGCCCAGGTTGCCCAGAGAGGTGGTGGATGCCCCATCCCTGGAAACATTCCAGGCCAGGTTGGCCGGGGCTCTGAGCAACCTGATCTGGTTGGAGATGTCCCTGCTCCTCGCAGGAACGTTGGACTGGCTGGCCTTTAAAGGTCCCTTCCAACCCTAACCATTCTATGATTCTATGATCAATTCTTCATCTTTACAGTAATTTAGTCCTTTGATCCTGACTGAGATCCCAAAATTGTATCATGCATTGACCTTAAATTCTAAGGATGGATCCCAGCAAAGCAGGACTTCTAGACAGAACCAGACGGTGCAGTCCCTCACTCTCTCCTTGTCTTACAGAATTCAGGCTGGCTAGCTATCCTGGGATCCCATCGCCTGTGTGTTAATGCTGATAACCTTCTGCTGACCTGTGTTTGTAATTTCTTTAGCTTTAATGTAAATCCAGTCTCACACACGTAAAATAAAATAAAACCAAATTAAACTAATAAAATAAAATAAGAAAATGCAAAGGAAGACAGAATGAACTCTTCACAAAGTAACTCAGAGATGAGTTGCTAACTTAGGCAAATTAATCCTACCAGATCAACTTCTCTTCTTTCTCCAAAGAGGAAACTGAGATCCCTTTTCGCTTTTAAGCCATTGAGCTGAAGGTTTATGTATAAGTAAGCAAAATGGCTTTCTAGTCCATGTTCTCGATAGCTGAAACTGGGAAATAATTAGAGCAAGGAAGAATCTTGAAAAGAAAAAAAAAATCAATGGTGTCATTTACAGGGGTATGCCTGGACTCAGGATTTGATCAGTTAGCCATAGAGTAACTTCTATCAAAAGTGACAGGAGATACGCTTGGGTTCACACTGCAGAAGAGAGACAATTCTCCATGCACTAAGCATAAGAGATGATGTTAGCAGGCCTTGTTTCAGATGCAGTTATTCAGGTCAGACCTTCTTTAAACCTGCCTTGTGCATGGATACCCTTTCTTTCAGCACGGTACAGCTGACAGATTTTAAAGAAAAATGTATGAAGCTAATGATTTTGAATGAAAAGAAATCTCATAATATATTCTGAGATCGCTTGGGTGAGGAAGGACAGTTCAAGAAAATGACAGGTGCTTGAAGAATCTTTTGGCCTTTCAGTCATCCATCATTTGCAAGAGCAGCAATGATGGATCTGAAATGGATCATGCAGGAATTAATAATTTGGATACACCCATTACGGTTCTTACTGTAAAAATTATTTTTTCATTGCCCAACAAAATTTTCTCGATCATTTCTGATTTTCCTTCTTCAGTTTTCATATAAATCTATCACAAAGGAAAGACATAATAGCCGCTATCTGATGAACAGCGGGTTTCTTCAGGGAAACATGCAACATTTTCTCCATATCCATAGGAATAAAGCACTTGGAAATCACTGGTAGTAAACAGGATGCAATACTGTGACTGATGCAGAACAAAGCGACATGTCCTTCCTGAAGTATTTCCAATCTAAATCTGATCAAGAGACAGAGAGAAGAGGCTCCACAAGGATGGAATAAGACCACCCTAGTCAGGCAGAAGATCACGGAGTGAAGAGGAGAGGCAGGTTCATCTGGCCAACTACAGACATCTGCAAGTGATCTTGTCACTTCAGACTCCCTTTGTAGTCAGTGGTTATCCAGGCAGTACAGTCAAGGGCATATTTCTTGTCCTAATGCAAACATCTAAAGTAGCTCAAATGACCCGTGCGTTAGAAGTACATATTTCTCCCCGTTGATGTTAAAGAGAGCCTGTGGTGACTGGCTTACATACACACATTCACAATGTAGATGTCTAAAGCAATTCCTATTCCTTGCATTTCACCATTGGAAGTGTTTTTGTAGGCACTGCAACAGGAAGGTAAATCTGCTAGGGAGCAGTTACAGGAAATTCATCTTACATGGCCAGTGGGAGAGAAAGGCAACATGTCACTTGTTTGGCCTGTGAGCGTTGACAACGTGAAGCGTTTGCCCACTTTTGAGGGAAGGCATCACTTCAGTCACTCAGGAGAGATGGAAAGTGGGGGAGAAGAGCCCTGAAAAGATTTATAATGATTTCTGACAGTAACACCATCTCTTCTTTTGTCAGGTGCCCCGTCTGTGTTCATCACCGCTTGGACTATTGTCAGGATTTACTATTTCGATGTTGGGTAAGCCTATGGATTCCGTTCTCTCCCCTGTACAATTCTTCCTCCCTTTATCTCCAAGGAAGGACAAGGAAAGCCCTGCAGTTTTAGTAACCCAGCCATCCTCCCCTAATGCCAACGGCAGTCAGAGCAAAGCAGAGACTTTCATCTACCACTACGAACCGTGAAACGCTCCAAGGTCTATGCAATGACACGCACTTTATGTGAACTTAGGCCAGTCACTCACCCTGTTTGTTTCCCAACAACCTTGGTCAGGATATTTGCAGGGAACTTGTAAACAGACCCTGATGGATGCGTTTGGCCCTGTGATCCTCTGTACAACAAAGATAGCAGCTGAGCAGCTGCCCCATGCTCAGAGCAGAGCTTTGCATCCCGCAGAGTCAACCCGAAATAGATTGGTCCAGCAGATACTTAAAACACATCCGTTAGCTCTCCCACAGGAAAACTCTTAAAACTCATTTTTTTTTTCCCCCAGGCAGATTTCAGGATCTATTTTTCATCCTCTTTAACCTAACAGCTGCCTTTGATAGTTTATTGAAGAAGCAGGTATAATACAGCTAAGTAAATGAGGCAGATATTAGAGCTAGCCAAGGATATCTGCAAGTAAATAGGATCTGATCCTGCAATCCTCCTTCGTGCTTTTACTCAAGCAGTCAACCTTTAGTAATTGGAAAGGCTTTTATGAGAAAACACTCCAGAGATACAGAATCAGGTCCTTGTTACGTACTCCCTGTGCATGCCCTCGCTTCCTGCCTTTACAGCATACGGTTAATTCCATTTTCTCTCACGCATTCTCTCTCACCAAATGTGCCCTGATTTGTCCTTATTTCAGTAGGAGAGGCAGCTCAGATTTCTCATCACGTTTTTGATGTATAATCATGCTAACACATTTCCTGAGGGCTACTGACTTTTTTTTATAGTTTTGCTCTATCTGCATAAAACTGACCTTATTTACTCCGTTAATAAATAACCTCTGCAATGAGATAGAGACTGAAGGATTTAACCAGTCTGGAGAGCAATTCTTCTTACTATATATTCCCACCCAGCTCCAGCAATTCTTAATTTAAAATACAGATTCTTGCATTTTCTGGAGGCTTTAAACTCTACATTTTTGTAGCAAGTAAAACAAGGTGTGAATTTACAGGATATGCTAATAACTAACATAGATTTTTTTTCGCATACCAATATTACCTACAGAAAAAAATTACAGGAAATTAATCCAGTTTAAATAAAACCTAATTATGTGAGATTGGTTAAACAACATCAAGCCTCTATTTAAACATTCTAACTCCAAATTAAAGTGACCTTTATTCAAACTGCCTGAATTTATTTTAAAAATGAAGTGCACTAGATGTAATTAGGGCCACTTTAATTCTAAATGAAAGGGCAGCGTGCAGCTGGCTAAGTAAAAGCATCTGTATGTGAGCGATTCGCTCTGGTCTCCTTTTGTAGCTAGTGGAGATTTAGTCAGCGTAGTCCGTAGGGCGCAATTGTTTTTGTCCTGAAGTTGATGCCTAAAATAGGTCTCAGGAACTGTGCCCTAGAAGTGCCTCTCTTCATCTACTGTTACTTGCAGTGTCAATGTTTTGAATTAGATGAGCTGAATCTGGGTGAAATTGGCTACGATGGGTCCCACTAATCTATTTCAATCATGAATGCAGACCAGTTTTTATGAATGGTCTCCTAAAAATAACCTTCAGTCACCTCACCAGTTGTGAGGTCTGCAGGTAAATGTGTCCCAAGCAATATTTCCACTTCATTCCCATTCTGTCATATCCTTGTTGGCTTTAAAATATAATTCCCGGTGACCTAGGTGAGCGGTGTGGTTTGCAGACAATTCTGACTTCAGGATAAAAAAAAAATGCACCCTGGACCCTATGGACCTGCCTGACCGGGTCCATAGCTCAGATGCAGCTAGCTAGATGTAGTCGGACTAACCCCACCATAGACTGTCTGTCATCTTTTTCAGAAGAACATGTTGGGTTTTTTTCTAATGATGTCAATTGCTCTGTGCTTAACAAAATCTCCATCCATGATGATGGATAGCATTGGAAACCTCATGAATTTGTGATTTTGATAGGATTTCCTTGTAGCAGACCTCAATGTAGGAGAAAGTAAGTGAATCACTGTCCTCCTACACATTGACCCTGACATAACATCCTCCAGCCTATTCCAATACCAAGGGGAAAAGAGCTCACAGCATCCGGGGCAACTGGTACCTACCAGTGCTCAAAGCGAGAAGTATTCAGCTCTTCCCAGTTCATGCACACCAGATTTAGTCCTCTTCACATAACCTCGCATTAGTATTTAGGGAAACCAAGTACCTGAGAAGGTTGCCTAGCTGCTTGCTTGGTTTGCTTAATGTTTTAAGTCTGGTTTTATTTCTTTTTAGGTGCTGGGAGGAAATAGTGGAATCCCCATTCTGGTGGATCATTAAAACTCCAATTTTGGTGTCTATTTTGGTAAAGTATCAGCACATTCTGCTGGCTGCAAAGCCATCTTTAATACTAACTGTGGGGTGTGAAGGGATGTTGAGAAGTGTTCTGTACATGTCCATGGAACATGCATTGACAGATAAAATCCCACTGTATACTGAGTCTTAGGAAGAGGAAGGTCGTCCTCCAAATAAACATCTTTACCTTTAAGCATTGCCCACAGGAAAAGCTTGAGTGACTAGGCAACCAAGGTGAAGGTCATTTGATTGAACTCTGACTATCTCCGTCTCCACACTGGTACAATAGCCATGGGTGTGTGTAGCCAGAGGAGGTTGAGGAACATGGTTAGAGATCCAGGAAAGGCTTATGTTGTCTAATGTATCAGTGGATGTCTAAATTAGATCAGATTAATTGTGCCATGAATGTTTTTGTTTCTCTGAGCTGACTGTATGCAGGGCCCAAGATGAATTGTTCAGTTGTAGATGTCAACACTGTAAAGGAAAATGAGATTAGTCCTAACATAAATTTATACCTAGTTAAAAAGAGGTTAGATGGATTCTCCCAGATATTTGCCTCTTTTTATAGCATCCAGTACAAGTTGGATTCCTGCTATGTGTTTTTAAAGTATGTTGTGGAGAATCTTGGCTAATTTCCAGAGAAGTGCTTGACTTCTTACTTCTGTGGGTATGATCAATTCTGACCATAGAAACCGTGACACTTCTGAAGGACTCTTGAGTACTTCCATCCTTGTTGAATATTATGTGTTTCCTCTGTCAGGTATCAAGCCAAAACTTAAAATCAAATGAACTTGAGTTAAATTTAGCTTTGAGTTTTCTTAAATGAAAACAAATGTGTGGGAAGAAAAAGAGTGCAACAGAAATCAACCCAAATATATCTCCTTTAAATGGAAGTCTTTTCTTAAACATACTTTCTTCTTATTCCGTGTACATTATGACCTTTACAAGAAGACCTTTTCTGAAGCATTTGTCACACGGGGATTCCAGACTGAAACAGTTTGAATAATTATATCTTACTCTAGTCACCTCACTGAAAAAAAAAATACAATACTTAGATGACACATCTCAAAATATTTATGTCATCATAGAAAGCTATAGATAGTATTTTCCCTTTCCTGAGATAACCTTTTGGTAAAGAAATACACTCTGTTCTCCTTAGATCAAAGAGTCTGTATTTTCTTTTGGCCAATAAATTATTTCTTCATTGCCAAACAAAATTTACCCAGCCATTTCTGATTTTCCTTCTGCAGTTATGATACAAATCTGTCACAAAGGAAGGGCGTGATAGCCGCTGTCTGATGAACAGCAAGTTTCTTCAGGGAAAAATGCAACATTTTCTCCATATCCGCAGGAATAAAGCATAGATCTCAATGGAAGGAGGAAATATGTATATAAGAGATAAGAGATATGTAAGATACAAGATATTAAGCACTGGGAACACATCAAGTGCCTTTGATTATACTCGAGGTTGAAAAATAAACCAAACCATTTCTCCAGTAGCCTGATAGCCATATCTTCTACCATGCAATGTTAAGGCAAGACTTAATGCTAAGACATGTACTAAGCGTGTAAGTCACACTCCACATGACTCACCACTGCCCTGTGTCCGTGTTTGCTCTTGACCACTACAAGTCAACACAGTCAGTATTTAGCTGCTCAGCTCTTACCTTCAGTGCTGCAGTTTGTGTGCTATCAATGCTCATTAGAGTAATTGATCCAGATAATACTGCTTTGAACTGATAAATTTTACGTGCTACCAAGTCAGACACATAACATTTTCATAAGCAAATAAATATGAACAGGTACTATGATAAATGACACAGGATGGATTAGAAGTGGTTAAGCAATACCTCATAACCAAGGAGCACAATTAATTTCCGATCACTCATAGCCTTTGAGAAAAGAGTGAGTGTCTAAATGAGAGATGTGCTTCAGTCTCCTTTATTCACCTGTGGTTGATATTAATGTAGGAATGGCTGCAGGAAATTTTACGATCTGTTTTTGCAGGAAATCAGATTGGCTGGTTAACACAATCTATTCCAGCCCTTAAGTCTCTAAAAATCAAGATCATTTGCGCATTTGCTAACCACGAAAGGATAAAGAAAGAGGCTATTTGCCAAACTAAAACTAAACTAAGCCCACAGTAGTCTGTCATCACACATGAATAACAGCATGATTCAATGGAACAGACCTTAAAAGCAAGGAGATTTGCATTGAACTCATGCCATCTACTATGTACCATTAGGAAATTGTCATTCCTAGCTCTACATCTTTGCTATTACGTAAGGTTAACCTTGCTTGAGTATGTTAGTGGAGCACTTTGAGATTTTTTTGAGTGAAAAGCACCATCTAAAATCTAAGTGTTAGCTAGACTCCTCTGGTCTAATGCCCTAGGAGAGAATGTTGTCCACTGTGTCGGTGAGGTATATCTCTTGTTATACAAGGTCTCTAGCTTCTCTCCAGAGAAGACATGCCCGATAGCATTAAGTAGAAATCCTCTTGAGTGGATGCTGCTTTGTGTTTTGTTTTGGTTTCCTTGGCTCACCGCCTCAGTCTTTGACATGCTCAGCAGCCGGTCCCATGTCATCGTCTCCTGAGGGCTTTGACGTCCGTCGCTCCGCTAACTCCCAAGGCTCTTTTCCCACCCTGTCGTCGGCACTCCCTCGCGCAGCAGGACGTCGTGCATAGCTGTGCTCTATGGGTTTGACATCATCATACTTGGGATGTATGACACAAAGTCCCAAGCAGGCTGATGTCAGGCCCAAGATGGCTGCCATCCTGTGTCGGTTTACTATGTGCTCCCAGAGTGGGGTTCTCTGCTCATGGCTTTTTAACAACAGCTTGCTCCATGGCAAAAATATTGCAGTGAAAGGAACTACCTTCTAATGATCAGCTCTTTCCTCTGGACAAAAATACTGATTTTGTATTTCTCTCTGTGTTTCCTTTCTACTTATCCCAACAGGTGAACTTCATTCTCTTCATCTGCATCATCCGTATCTTAGTCCAGAAGCTGCATTCCCCAGATGTTGGACACAATGAAACCAGCCAATATTCGTAAGTCCTAGACTTTTTCAACGGTATTGTATGGTTTTGAGGGAAATCTCTTTGGCTGTTAGTTCAGTATTGCATCCGTCTGCACTGATCAGAATCAACTGTTTGTTAATTGATTAAAGCTGATCAGAAATCAGGAAATGGGGCATTTGCTAAAACAAGTGGGCATGTTTTATGTCTGTTTGAACAGACAGGCAAGAAGGCTTTCTCCTGGGATTAACAATGAAGAAGAGAGCTACAGAAAAGATGATGAAACAAAATAGGCTTTTTCTTTGTATGTTCAATATGTATTCGATTCTGAAGGCAGAGGGATGCTTATGGAGAACAAAGAGTAGCTGCCTACAGTATATAGGCGGGTTTTTTTCTGAACTAGTTACTCCCAGCTCCCGTTTTTGAAGAAGGAGAGGTCTACAAAATTAGTACATTCAACAGAATCTATGGCAAATTTTCCTTATCTTAAAGCAGACCCATGAACTAGGTTGGATTAATTCAATGTATTTCCCTTCACTATTGAGAAGCAGCACTGTCTCAGAAGTTTTCCTTGACATAATGCTTTTATTCTAGGGATAGAAGGTTGACCTTAATGGAGCTTTTTATAATGAATAACATGCAAGTGGGATCAGGATCTGTCTCAGTGGCCAAGACTGGTCTTAGCTGCAGTGTTTTAAGAGTGCAAAAAGTCATGGATTTATTCTGCCTTCAATGCAAATAAAATAAAAGTTCAAATCAGCTTATTTTTGACTCTTGCCACTGCCGTGGCTCGGTGATTCAACTATCCTGGATATTTATTAAATGTTTCCTAGAAAAAAAACTGGAAAGAAAAAAGTCCAGTGTCTACATGGTCACTGCTCATAAATCATCTTTGTCTTTGGAGGGAGCTGTGCACTTTGGTACCCTGAAGAATCTGAGCTCAGTTCATCTTTCTGTAAGATGGAAGACAATATCAATATGGTCCTTAAATACTGACCAGCCATGACACTGAGTCTTTCTGGTGATGGTAAATTATGCATTTCATCTGCCTGAAGAGGCTCTTAGATTTATGAAAGGAAATTCCAGCATTTGACCTTAACTTCTCCCTGCAGCAGCCTGAGCCAATGACCTCTTTTTCTGTCATCATAATATGACAACATCACCAGACCCCGTGCTTTCTATCACCCCCCTTTATGTATTTCCAATTGGGCATTGTATCTTTGTACCCCCAGGATTGCAACAGCTTTGGCCAGGTACGTAGATTAAATCAGCATATTGAAATATGTTCTAGTGCTAAGCAGCAGCCTGGAGCAGTTGGCTCCCATTCATCCCAGTAGAAGCGCTGTCAATGCTCATCGGAAGGGTTATGCCCAGATTACCTTGGAGGTCATGCTGAGCTTTGGGTTCAGGGCTTTTTGATTCATATTTTCCAGTGAAATGGGAGCTACCGGGAAAACTCTTGTAAACAAACATAGCACGTCAGGGCAGTAACACAGTTGTCCCTCCACTGGCCTGCCAAACAGGAGGCACTGCTGAAGTACAAGTGATCTTCAGATCTTCCTCCTCCACCTGGAAAAACATCTCAGTTCCATTAGGGCACGAATCAGTGGCTAACTTATAGGTGGCCAAGCCATCTGAGATGGTTTAGGACATTTGAGCTACTTGCCTGGACCTGGTATATAGGACCAGGATCTATGGGAAATTTGTACCCGTATTCAGTGGCAGCTGGCCACCAGCCAGTTTCTATGGGGCATCTGGATGTCTCCATTGACTGTATTGACTGCACAGTGACGAGACATCACATTCTCATATGAAAATGACTATTAAGTGTCCTGATCTGAAGGCTGGATCTCACCAAGGGGGGTTCTCAGCATGGTCCTAAGCTTGTAATGTTTAGACAGCTAGCTGTAGAGACATCTGGGGTCCAGATCCTTTTATAAATGCCATTAGGCATGTCATCTGGAACTGCATGTACTTGGATTCTTTTACATATCATTCCCTTATTACCTGAAGTGCTGCTGCTATCTTCAGCAGTTTAGCCGGTAGGACCCAGGAGATCTTAGCAAAAAAAACTGCTGCTAATGATATGTGTGGGTTCCTCCTGCCAAATCTGAAATAAGTATATTTTGAACTAACAGCATCAGGGATCTTTCATGTGCGTTTCTCCCTCCTTCTCTTGTTTATTTTATAAATAAATAACATGTTGACAGTATTGTTCAATTCCAGCCTGTTTCAGTTTAGCTGCAGGCTGGAAGTTCAGGTGCGCTGCTGACTCGCTCGTTAATGCTACCGACAGCGAACTGGGCTTTAATGTCTTGGAAACTGTGAAAACAAGTCTCCCAAAACAGCTTGCTGGAAATGACGGAAACATGTGCCAGAATGGGACAGTGATATTTCAGGCTGATAGAAGTTGTTTCCCACAACAGAAATCTTGAACAAAATTCATCTCTTTCTATTCTGCACGTGTTTATAGATCAATATTATCATCAAAGTTTTCTGGGTAACTTTTCCATTATGCATTCAAGGAGCGTGAATAAAATGTTGGTTCACTCTGACCGACTCCCAAGGAGAAGAGCAGGTTCAGTGCAGGCTGGTGGAGATGTCTTTTCCCTAAATTACCTGTCACCGCGTATATCTGTCAGAGAAGGAAGGTCTAGGAAGTGCATCCTGTGCTGGGAGCACAAGTAATGAGATTTTTGAGAGGCCATGGCTTCCAGTAGGAAGCTTTAAAGAGCTTTGAACAATCTCCCAAGCAGTTCTGCCTCCTCCAGAGCCAGGCTTTCGCTTCCTGGGAGAAATTACACCACAACCGAGGAAGATTATTTTCGTCACTGCAGCATTTAGCGGGGGGTGGGGGTGGGTCTTTTAAACATCACAAGGCTTAGAGCATAGAGCATTGAAGCCAAGCTGAGATCTAAAACATCCCTCAATATTCTGGGGAAGCTCAGTTCTGGGAGCAAGAGAGTGATTTGGGGTGTGGTGTGCGCTGGAGGAGAGGACTCGTAAGGTTTGGCATTTATGGCCCATCCATTGCCACAGTCCAGCCAGGAGGGAAAAATGCTATAACTAGGGACCTGATGTTATCTGCAAAGTAAGATTTGCTAATCCGTTGGAGGCTGCAAACAGCTTCTCTATGAATATGGTACATGAAGGTAGCATCATATCCATCTCCTCTAGGTTGACTTGTTCCTGAAAGACTGGGGAGAGAGGAGACATCTCTCCAAAGCCAGTATTAATAATCACTGAACTGTGATCTGCTTAAAAAACGAGTTGCTTTCTCATGTGTCAGGATCTGTGAGCCGTACCCTGATGGTCATCAGGAGCATGGTACCCTGATGGTCACCAATAACAGTCCTCTGTCAGAGCAAGACATCCAAGGGATTCAGATTTGGATCTGCTCACTATGAGCAGGGATGTGCTCACTATTGAGGGACGTGACAGGAAAGGCAAATTCCTGGAAAGTTCAACAGCTTCCTACAGGCACTCATTTTGCCTGGAATGAGGTGCAGCCAGCTGCTTTTCAGCCACCACGTATTCCCAGGGGAACCACAGCCTCCAACCACAGCCTTAAAGTCCAACTGTCTTTGAGCCAGGCCCAGGGAAAGCTGGAAGGGTCTGCTGGAAGTTACAGTGATGAACATCAGCTGCTTAAAGCTGGCACATCAGCCTTCCCAGCGGGCTTGTGCAGATGGCAAATAAATGAAGATGGTCTGGGGGGACTGAGCCTGATGGAACTTTGGAGGTGAAGGGTTTGCAGATGGAAGAACAAGTGTTTCCAGCATCCCAGCCTTAGTTTCAATTCCTCCAAAAGCCTCTGGGAGAGGGGAACACGAGAGGATGTGGGCGACCAAGGGAGCCAAAATCCCCCCATAAGCATCCTTAAGTCCTTGATTTCTTTTTTATCTCTGTCAACTATATTTTAATAATGATTAGATTTAATAAATTATCATGTCTTCCTAATTAGACCTCTGATTACCCAGCCTGATGCCATTAAGCAGTAATAGTGTTCATCTCTCTCCTTTGGAGACATTCATTGTGCGATAGCCTGTCATTATTCTGAGCTAAACATACCATTTCTCTCCCAGAAGCTGTAATTTTTGGAAATCCTGAGCAAACAAAGGCAGCACTAGATGATGATTTAGCTGGTAGAAATGAAAAAAAAATCTCCGGTGGGAGGGGAAGAAGAGAGAAGGGAGAAAGAAATACCTCCATTGAAGTTACTGAGAATAAAGATATCGCATTTTGTGTTGTCATCACATCTGAAATCACCAGCTGTCTGCAGGCCAAGGAGAAATAATCCAGGGCTGATCACTCTGCCTCAGCTGGAGGCACACATGTATTTATATGAGCTGTTAACAAGGAAGAAAACAAGCCTGTGAAAATGATCCCAGCATGATCCTTGGTTAGTGTGAACTGTGTCCAGCCAAGAGTCTGGCTCCACATGTCATTGCATGCCAGCCCAGCTCGACAGAGGGATCGTGGGGAGATAAGGTTGTGAGGAGCTATCTCAACTCCCTCCCTTTCCATGTACCCCAGACATCTCTCCTCTGGGTGAGGGCAACCTCACTCGGGGCTGCTGTTGAAAGGCTGGATGTTGCTATGACCTCAGGGTAAGGGGCCCATATCACATCCTGTAAGGGCAAACAAAACTACTTAACATGCATGAAACAGGCTACACCGTCAAATATTAGGAAAAAAATTTTTACAATGAGGGTGCTAGAACACTGGCCCAGGTTGCCCAGAGAGGTGGTGGATGCCCCATCCCTGGAAACATTCCAGGCCAGGTTGGCCGGGGCTGTGAGCAACCTGATCTGGTTGGAGATGTCCCTGCTCCTTGCAGGGGGGTTGGGCTGGATGACCTCTAAAGGTCCCTTCCAACCCTAACAATTCTGTGATTCTATGATCCAGGCAATCAGCAAATAAATACTGCAGCAAATTAAAGTTTTGATGTTGTGTAGAGCTCAGCTGCAGGATTTCTCATCAGCTTACCCTTTAGCTCCTCTCCCATTGTGACTCGTGTTTGTCTTTCCAACAGGAGACTGGCCAAGTCCACCTTGCTGCTGATCCCTCTCTTTGGCATTCACTACATCATGTTTGCTTTCTTCCCTGACAATTTCAAAGCAGAAGTTAAGCTGGTGTTTGAGCTCGTGGTTGGGTCGTTCCAGGTAAGCCATCCTATGGGCCACCAGTCAGTCAGCAGGTCCGCCGACAGGGAGAAGTGTAACAAGCATGACAAGGACAACAAGCAAACATGTGAGCTGGGTTTTTTCTGGACATGCCCAATACTGCTCTTATACCTTTGGGGAAGATGCTGCTCACTCCAGCTTGGCCAGGAGTGAGCTTACTCCTGTAAGTCAGTTGCCCCGGGTGGTTTTTGAACTTAAGGGAGAAAAATGAGCACCTCAGTTCAGTTTATGTATTACTGACATTGCCTTTGTGGGGAATGTCTTTCTGGCCATTAACAAGAGCCTCGTCTGTCTTCCGCCAGTTGACTTGTGTGAATTTTCTCCTCTGTTAATAAGTCAAGTCCTGCTCAAGCAGGATTCCAGTTCATTGGTACAGGAGACAGATTCCCCACAAAGATGGATAATGGGGCCGTCCTCTGCATTAATCTTCAGGAAGTCCTGATGAAGTTTACTTCTAAGACCCTCCCACGCTCTTCACTTCAGTCAGTTTCCATATTGGGCTGTTAACCTTGGCTCTATTGTTGCATGAAAAGAAGCATTTATTTATGTCTTCCATCTCATTACATCCATCCATTAATCAACGGTGGTCACTTTGTGTTCTTAACAGCCTGCAAGCAGGATCTGTCTGTCACCACGTACCATAGACGTGTCAGTGGCATCTTTTGTTCAGTGGTGAATGGGTTAACGTCCCTGTCCACATCATTATCACTTCACATCTGGCATCTCTCCTTTGAGAGATAAATTGACTTACTTCTTGTCTTTAGTATTTGCAACAATAAGTGATAGAGATAAGTTTAGTTTATTTTTTTTCAGTGAAAGCTGAGATTCTCAGAAATGAGATGGGAAAGGAACATTTTAGCCCTATTCTGTGTCTAAGATCATTCTGTCCTTGATGATGTACTAGAGAGCATGGTTACATCTCCCCAGTTTCAGCTGCCAAGAGCAAGCAGTAAAATTGGCTCTAGCATCCCATCCAGTTGCCTCTAACACCTGAGTCTGAATGACCAAGTGCCTCTATTAGAGCTGAGTTGGCTGCTGGTGGCTTTAAACACCAGTCTGGAGCAATCTTTGAACTCACACCTGTACATCTGCTGCAAGGTACCTTAACCAATCTTCCCATGCTCCTTTTATAGGGAAAACGCAATCAAGTCATTACTGGGGGGCACCTTAGCAGTCCCCCAGCAGTGTGCCCTTTCTTCAAAAATTCAGTGAGTTTGTGATCTAGGGGAGTATCAGCTATGAGGTGCTAAAAGCCTATTCTCTTCTTTTTCCTAGGGATTTGTGGTGGCTGTTCTGTACTGTTTTCTCAATGGGGAGGTAAGATCAACAGTATTGTTTGGTTAATGTTTGCAGCTAAGGCAACTTGAATGCTTGTGGAGAGTGGATTGAGAAGTGTCCCATTCCTGATGTTAGCATGGTGGCAGGAAGCTTCTACATCAAATAGCTCATCCCAGAAAAACAAGGCAACCATTTGCCTGATGGTTTCCAGCACCATTAATAAATGACCGTTGATAAACCCTGATCTGAAGGTACCACCTTCAGCAGGGAAGGATAAAGCCCGTCTTCTAAGCCTTACTCATGCTTAGCACCTCAATGAATCCTCCACAGAATCAAGCGCACTGCCAAGATGGAGGCTCATTAGTGCAGTGATGTTTCTGTACCTTGCTCCATCTGCCCGTAAGAAATTCGGCAGAGACTGATCAAACTCATATCATGAAGGCTACCAAGTAGGTATGAGCAGCTAAAAACTGATCTGCTGTCAGCTGGAGCATCTTCAGCTCAATAAACTGAGCATGGAAAAGAAAGAAGCAACTGTGATGTGGGTTTGTGTTCCAGCTTCCTGGGGAGAGGAAGAGTGTCCAGAATCACAGTTTGCTCCCTTACAGCTCTGATGCTTCTTTCAGCCATGCTGACGCCACATGTACATCACGCAGTGGCACGCAGGGCGGACAGACCAGCTCCAGCAGAGATCTTTTCCAGTAAAGCCTGTGCGGAGCAGGACAGAACCACACAAACTCATTAATGATCCAAAACCCATAGAGGCACTGGCGTTAGGCACAGACCAGTGCCAGATAAACATCCTTCTGCCTTATAGGCACTGATCTTGTCTTTCCCACGTTTCCAACCCTGGAGTTTACATCCTGGTGCTGTACTATTCTTGTGCTTGCTGATCCCAGAGACCCTCAGGCACAGCTGGTTTATCTAACTCATACTGTCATCTACAAATTTGCACTGGAAGGCTGCAGAAGGGGACAGGGACGGCAGCCAGATTTGTTCAGGGTTTGAATGTGGACAGTATAAACCAGATGATGTATGTAAACTCCCTGAGCAGGAACAAGTAGCTTCTATCAAAAAAGCACAGAGGTATTGACAGCTTTACAAACAAGCTCTAGTTAAATCATTTTGTATTCGGACAAAAACAAAGCAGTGAAAAAAGAAAATCTCAATTATACTCACAAAGCACAGGATATGTTGCCATCAAAGTTAAGTAGTCTTCAGTGTATCAGCTAAGCAATTCCCAGGGCTCACCTTTCTGCTGAAGCTCAGGGATTTCAGCTCTAGTAGATCCCTGGCTGGAGTGTGACCTCTCCTCTATGTGGCTAAAAGTTCTGGCCAGGTTGAGTTTTGTGACTTTTATAAAGTAATTATCGGCCCCTTGGTACGTGGTTCACGCATTGCTACTCACACAACCAAGTCAGAGCAGAGGAAAATGCTCCCCTCCACTGATTTGATTGTCTTTCCACCACCTAGGTCCAAGCTGAGCTCAAGCGAAAGTGGCGGAGGTGGCATCTGGAACGGTTCCTGGGCTCAGATATGAAGTATCACCACCCTTCCTTAGGCAGCAATGGCACCAACTTCAGCACCCAGATCTCCATGCTGACCAAGTGCTCACCAAAGACACGCCGGTGCTCCAGCTTCCAGGCTGAATTCTCTCTGGTGTGATGGGGAGAGGCTCTCCGAGCACTGAGCATCCAAGAGAGAAACTGAGAGACAGAGGGATACCCAGGAATCAGTGATACGATGACAAACCCCTGTGAAATGACATGCTCCACATGAGCCAACGGAGGACACAAAACTGGAAAAGCCACTGGCATCCAGAACAAGATCAGACAAGCCAAGAGGCAGAGAAATACTTTTCCTCTCCCTCTTTTCAGACCTTTCACTCTTGAGTTTCAAGCCCTCAGGGTTGATAACTGTGAGTAAAGGTCCCACTCGCTTGAGGAGAGCCTGGGAGATCCTGATGTGTCATAAAATAATGAAGTATGGGGGTAAGGGAGGGGAGAGTCTGAGTCCTTGGTGGTTTTACCAGAACCGGCGTCTCTGAAACAGAGAAATTGCACTTTTTAAAAAATGAGCCAGTAAATGAGGAAGGGAGGCAAGAAGCAGGAAAATAAAAGTGCCAAACACATGAATGTGCCAAAAGTCCTGTTAGTAAGAGGTGGTGGTAAGGCACTGAAGACAGTCGGGGACACCGTGGGCAGGGACAGGAGGAACGTGAGCAGGAAGGGGAGAGGCCAGCACATGGCCCCCGCCTCTGCGTTTTACATCCATGTGAAGATGAAGCTGCAGCACCAGGAAAGCCCCGCGGAGGATGCCCCAGTGCTGCGGTCTGTTCTGCTGATTGCCCACCATCCTTGTTAGCAAAAGCCTTCCAAGCGCCCTTGGGTGCCCTCTGGAAAAGGAGGTCGCCAATAAGGAATGGCGCAAATGCCCTTCTCTGCGCTAGGTTCATGACATCGTGTTTTGTTTGGGTGTTTCCAATGAACAGGAAACTTGATTTGCATGTATAAACACCAGGTACAGATGCCAAAAGCAGAGCACGGCTGTGTTTTTCGTTCTTTTTAAGTGCACCCATAGATCTTGGTGCATTAACGCACCCAGGATCATTAGGGACCAGGGAAAACAATTGGCCTGTAATTCGTTTGCACTTGCTTAGCACACGCTGCCAGGAAAGGGAGATGTAGAACTCTGTAATCCTTAATTGAATGAGACCCGCCATAAGGAGCCACTCTCCAGATGAAAAAAAATTAGTGTCACGGCAGCAAGTAAAATTACTTTCATCAGGACAAAGTTGTCTCAGCATTTAACTGGCACTCTAGGAGTCAGGAAGGAGTGAAGGAGCTATTAAATTCATTTCTTCTTCAGCTTTTGCAGGGAGCCTTCATCCTATGATGAAGGCATTGTTAGATCTTTAAGATGTGCATGTGTATTTTACCTCTTTTCTGAAGGCCTATTAGTTTCCATGTAGGGACAATCCCTAATTGAAGAACGCACATAGATCCCATTAAAACCAAGGGAATGGTTTTGGTTTTTTTTCTTTTCTTCTCTTGGTGGAGGGGCAAAGGAGAGGGATGAAAGTGGATCCTGCTCAAACATGCCGGGCTGGTGGCTTGTAGGGCATCACGAGCAGCTCACACGCCCAGGTGCTGCATTTGAGACGATCCCCGCAATCCCAAACCCACTCAGAAGATAGATGACACAAGGATGCAGATGCTCGTGTTGGTGTCCCACTCAACTGCATCGAATGGGGTGGCACCAGTTCTACAATGGGGTGGGAATTCCCTGCCCAGCTCAGGCCTATGCTTAGTAATTGGGCTGCTGTCATCATAGCATGTCATAGCATTGTCTTCATGAAGGGGAGTCTGCGTCACCAGCGAACACACGTGGAGAGGCGAACATACGTGGAGAGGAAGGTGGGCTCCTCTTTCAGAGATCTCCAAAGCAAATTGAGCCCAGGAGGTAAGTTGTAGATCTGGACATCCAATTCCTTTCTCAGTTCTGGGAGGGTGGTTGTTCCGCACTGTAACCCTCCCCAGAGCTGTACCTGTTATCATCTGAGCTCAGTGCTTCCCAAGTGTTTCCCCACATGCGGGACTGAGAACAGCATGGAGGGCTGAAGTCAGTGAGGGGCATGAGATGTACTCTGATACAACTGCCCTGAAGTTTAGATGCTGTCCAGCGTAGCCATGGCTACCCAGCATGCAAAACCCGAGAGCATAGGTGAAGGTAGTCGTAATGAGCTCCATGGTCCTAGAATTAAAGTGCTGACCAGACCCCAGGCTATCCAGGTGCAGGACATCTTTGTTGTGGCTACATTACACTAAAACCATATCGTTATCAGTTAGACCCGTAAGATCTTCAAAATCCTCTCTTAGCAGCTCTCTAATTCCCAAAATTCAGAGAAACCAAGAGGATGCTTAAAATTTTCCCATGTTGCTTGCACAGAAGCCCTTATGCCCTGACACCCCAGGAACAAGGTCCCCATGAGGTTCTCAGAGGCAAGGACCCTCTTTGTGTCTGGTGCTGGTGCTGCTCTGGTGAGTGCTTTCAGACCTTGATTAGGACTCACACAGAAGATGCTGGAGAAGTTCCGCCAGTATCTTCTCCTGTGCCTGGTTCAAAGCAAGGATTTGACCCAGCTGGCTGCAAGAAAGCCCAGAAGAAGCAAGGGAAAGCTCGCTCTCAGTTTCCAAGTTGTTTGGCTTGCTGTAAAATGCTTCCTCTCACTGGTTCAGAATTTCGAAGCAACATCCATCTGGGAAAGATTTAAATCATTAAGCTGCAAACTCATTCACCCTCTTCATCTGTCATAGTAGCTATTTATGCCCAGCCAAATTAGTGGGCTGCAGAGGAGCACTGCCTGATCTTGTTCATGCATCCCCTGAGGTGCCAAAGGTGTGAATTTGAATCCCAGATCCCAGATAAGCAGAGGAGTTTGAGTAAGAGCTGTTGGGCATAAGTGAGGCACCATTAGCAGCAACCTGCACTGGGAGATGTGGTGAGGGAAACCCTTCCCATCTGCTTCAGGCAGCTTTGCTGGAGTAGAAGGTCAAGGTCTGTCAGCCATGAGCAGCGAGACGTCTTCACTTTCTTGTTCTTCACCTTCTTTTTTCTCTCTGTGTTTGTAACTCCATTTGACCTTCTACTTTGTATTTACTGCTTCTCTTCCATTTCAGCCCTGTGACAACCTGTGCCAGCATCAACCGTATGCCAAAGGTAGCAGGAATGGGCTTGTCTTGTAGAGATGTGACAGGGAAAAATTTCACTGATTATTTACCCATGCTACAGGGCCTTCTGCAGCCCTTGAGCTGCACCACCAGGTTATTCTGGGGAAGGATTGTTAAATCATTAAATCACTTGTGGAAGGATCCTTAAATCTTTTTTGAGGGAGGAACTCTTTAGCAGGGTCTGTTGCAATAGGACGAGGGGTAGTGGTTTTAAAATAAAAGGAAGCAGATTCAGACTGGATATAAGGAATTTTTTTTTTTTCCCTGAGGGTGGTAGAACACTGGCCCAGGTTGCCCAGAGAGGCGGTGGATGCCCCATCCCTGGAAACATTCCAGGCCAGGTTGGACGGGGCTCTGAGCAACCTGATCTGGTTGGAAATGTCCCTGCTCTTTGCAGGGGGGTTGGACTGGATGACCTCTGAAGGTCCCTTCCAACCGAAACCATTCTATAATTCTATGATTCTGTATGGCAGCCTGAATATAGGATGTGACTTAAACCAAGGAGCTCCTTCAAAAAATGTTGACTACATTAGCATGCCAGGAACAGTGCCCCCAGGCATCTCACAATGCAATTATTTCATCACCGAACATCCAGCCACATTGCTATTATGCTGTCAAGGGGGTTTGAGAGATTAAATGAATGTGCTGAGTATACCTGCTGTGACAGGCATGGCAATATTAGTGATGCCAGCAGCGCAGAGCTGCCAGCCTAGCCGTGTTGGCCTCATGTTTCAGGAGAACAGAGGAGTCGGCGGTGAAATCAGAGCTTTTCACGCTGGGGATATGAGCAATCAAGTGAACACTGACATTCGGATCAGGCCCTCATTTAAGTGGCTTAGTGCAGGAATTTAGCCCAATAACTTGGCCTCCTCTACTCTACTTTCCATCCAGCTCAATAAAATGGAGTTCAAGGGCCTCAATGCAGCCCCAGACGACAACACAAGCTGTGTTGCCCGGAACCCGTGCAGAAGACACGATGCAGCGCTCAGAACTGCTGCTGTTGCTCACAAAGCATGAGTCTGACCTCCTGCCATTGAAGGCAACTACTTTAATTTTCTGCAAAAGATAAAAATGACGGGCTTTTAGATGTGTTTGAGGATCATTAATTTGGACTCCAAAACCCTTTGTAGAAATCAGGCCAAATTCTGATCCCACTTGCACCAATCAGTTCACCACAGTGACTCCCACGTTACACCAGCATTAAACTGGAATTTGCCTTCAGAATAATTTCTTTATCTTCAGCCTGGAACTGTTTACTCCCTTTTTATACCAGTGAGAGATCAAACCCCTCATGTTAATTAGCCACCTTTTATTTCAGTGATTAAACTATTAAACAATTATTAATAAGTATGAAACAATTAAAATATAGAAAATAAATTATTAATTATTTTTCAAGGTCTAAAGCTTCAATTATAACATTAGACTAGATATTTCTATTCACCTGGGACCTTTATAATAATGCTCCTTGGCCTTCTCCTAAGGAGCAAGAAATGAGAATATGACCGTGTTTAGGGTTTAAAAGAGAGCAGCAAAGATATTCTAGGCTGTTGCAGAATTTCAGGGCATTAACTTTAAACTAGTTTTTGAAATCAGAGGTATCTATGCAGCAGCATCGTTACTGCAGTTATAGAATGAAAAAGGGATCCCAAGAACACCCAGGAGATGAAAGACCTGATTTTATTTTTATTTTTTTTTCCTAGAAAGCAGTTGTATTTTTCTCAAGGAAGGTGTTACTGGAGAACAAATGTTTTGTACGTTAACTAATCAGCAGATTTACTTCTTTCTCAATATCCCTTTCAGCTGAGAAGCAGTGGGGCAGGGTGGTGTCTGTGTCACAGGGCTATGCGAGCAAAGGGGGTAAAACCAAATCTGCTCCAATCTGATGAGAATACTTTCAGAGAGCGATCCACCTGCTGATTAGTGAAAGACTGCCTGCTGGGTTTGAAAAAGCAAAAGGAAGATGGAAAGAAATCTCAGGAGTGAACATGGCTTGGCTCCATGGCAGGGATTAAAGGGCTTTGATGGGATTATTTTGTCTCCATTCCTTCTGCTATCACTACAGTGTTTATGCAAGGTGATACCCAGTGGGTTTCTGCGGGAAATATGAAATCTTTTCAGGCTAGAAGGGAATCACTCAAACTTGGAAGCACCAATATATGTCTTAGTGAAGCTTATGTTACTGTCCCTGTGCAAGTTCAAGCTGGTTTGATTGATGGCCTGTGAAAATCCATGTGGCGTCAGAAGCAACAAGACTGAGAAGCAGTGTTTCTTCTCTGGAAGATGCATCTAGGTTTAACACCAAAGCCCACATAAAACATGCTTCCTCCTTGCTGCGTCCCAGCCTCTCTGCTTTCAGGTAGGGCATTTATCTGAAGAAAGGATCTCAACGTGAGCGTTGACACAGCCCAGGCACAGCCCTGTGCATCCTCCCAAGGCGTCTCAGAACCAATGAATGTGTCAGACTCTTGGAGATAAGGACTGCAGTCCTGAGCTCCCTGACTCACAACGCAACTTTGCACTTTACACACATCGATGCTTATGGTGGCAAAGACCATCATGCTTCTTGATTGTAGATGACTCTTGAAGAGCAGGAGGCCAAGCTCTTGGCCTCATACATACCCATATCAATCTCGAATGACTCTGCTGGTATCATTCTGGAACTGAACTGGTGTCATAGGGAAAAATAATTAAGTCCCAGACTGGTACTTGGAGTCAGATGTCCCAAAATCCGGAACAGCATGGATTTCAAGTTTTCTTTCAGTCAGTCAACTTTTCTCCCTGTCTCCAAACCTGGTATTTACATACCAGTCTGATGAGGTATAATTACAATGACTGATCTTGTTATTTCCCCTGGAGATCTGTACAGCTGTAAGCTATGGCTTTTAGGAATTAGGAGTTTCCTGGGCCCATGGACGATCTCTTCCACCTCCTACTATCTGAATGTTCTAACTCCTAGTTTGCTTGCATGGTGTTGCACTACATACTGAAAAGCCCTGGGTTTGAAACCCTAGTTATTTCTAGCATACTGTGAAATCCTAGGAAAGAAGAGAAACGTTGGAACTGGAAACTCCGTAACAGGTCTGTAAGGGAAATAATGCCCATTTGGGTTCTGAGGGCCAGGCCTTTAGGACACGCAAATTGGCAGCAGCAGAGCACTGGTGTTTTATACCCCAGTTCTGTGGATATTGTAAATTTGTACATAGAGGAAATCTGAATAGCACATTTGATTTGATTTTTGATACTCAGATGATGATAAATTAAGCTCGAAAAGGCACTTTTGAATTCAAAAGCGCATTTTTCAGACTCTGTTTCAAACACCTCAAGCTGTGGTTCAGTAGCTGGTGCCAACTGATTCTTCTCACTCAAACTGTAAGCACCTCTGCTCTGCCCTCCTGTAAATAGGCTTTGACAGCAAAGAGTGATGAAAACTTGCTGTGAACAGAGAATCACTGTCTCTGTGGACTTTTATGTACCTAGGTGCTTGTGATATATTCTTCATGCCAGTGAGAACAGGCCTGCTTGCTCAGCACAGGTGAAATCTCTGCCTTGTTTCATGGCCTTTTGCCCAATGTTATTTATTTTGTTCTGACTTTGTACATATGCAATGAACTGGCTATTTTTTTCTCCTTTGTATTTGGTTCATCTCCTTGCTTCAGAGGAGGTTCTTCTCTGTGGTTGACACTGCTGAAAACAAGCAATAAAACCATCGTGAAGACATTGTGTCTAAGATGTGCCACCTGATATTTTAATTTCTTTTTTCTCTGTCCTGAAGAAGACACAGACAGAGGAGGAAAAGCTAAGAAGGAGGTAGTGAGTGGGTAAAGTGGTTGCCTGGAGTCGGGCGTAATAATGCCATGCTTTGTAAGGTTAGCCAGATAGACCAAATCGTTCTCAAAATGGGAAACCTTCTTTGAGTACCAGCCCCAGTGTGAGTGATCCCTAAACCACCACAGCGAAGGCAACACCACTGCATGAGCTAGGTGGGTGGATGCAATGTTTTTTGGAGGTAGAACTCATGCATGGAAGTAATAATAATGCAATCACAAACACACCATGGTTCTTTAGCCACAATCAAGAGCTGTTAAATGATTCCTGTATTTGTAAGTACCTATGCCCATGCACACGCATATACGTGTACTGATGGTTCCAAGTGTAGGGTTGGGTGCTGGAATACCTTCCAATGATCTCGCTGTACTGTGCCGTTCAAATTCATCCCCATGAGAATCCCCCTCGGTACCCTGGGTGGACAGACCAAAGGTAAGGTCTGTCTTTTACATCACAGACTGGAGCTGTTCATAACCACCCTCCAAGAATAGGAAAACCCCAAAATATGTGAAAAACCATACCCCGTCACTGTACATGCATATAGAACACAATATGTCTGTAGCAATAATTATACGAGTGGGTATTTAACGACTTGCAGTTGTAAAGGGAAGCGCAACTGCTGGATCTGGAGTTAAGTATCCTACTGCTTGGTTGTTACTTTAGCTTGCCTTTGGGACATAAGTTAAGTTAGTCCTCTGAATGTTTATTCACCTCAAAAGGAATGCCTTGATTTTTGGAAATGCAGAGTTCATTGGCTCTTTTCAGTGTGGAGTACAAATTTATCTACTTAAATCCCTTCACATACGCTCTGGGCTGACAGTGGCTCTCTCCATGGAAATAAATGGACTGGTGTTTGAACACAGATTTTGCAAAGCCTCCAAATCTCTACTCGTTGATTCCAAATCATTGGCAAGCTATTTAAATTAACACTTCTTGCAGGCACAGAATTGCCCGTTAGGGCTAATGAGGCTTAACGCTCTTCTTTTTATTCCTATTGCCCCTGCATTGAGCTGGTGGTACTGCAAAGCTCAGTGTTCAGCCTGCGGGGAAAATGTGCTTATCCCTGGTAGATTTCCCATCATAGAATCATAGAACCATAGAATCACAGAATCATAGAATGGCTGGGTTGGAAGGGACCTTCAAAGCCCATCCAGCCCAACCCCCTGCAAGGAGCAGGGACATTTCCAACCAGATCAGGTTGCTCAGAGCCCCGGCCAACCTGGCCTGGAATGTTTCCAGGGATGGGGCATCCACCGCCTCTCTGGGCAACCTGTGCCAGTGTTCTACAACCCTCAGTGTAAAAAAAAAAAATTTTCCTAATATCTAATCTAAATCTACTTCCCTCTATTTTGAAACCATTACCCCTTGTCCATCCTACCAGGTGACCAGATACCTCCTCAGCCTTGAAGAATGACCTTACCTTTGCAGTTTCCCAAAGGTGCTGCATCTGCCCCTGCTTCGTGCCCATGTTTCATCCTTGCCGGTACTGCTGTCTTTTCAGATCTTTATTGCTCGGAATAAAGCATGAGCCTCGGTGTTGGAGAAATGCCTAGCAGGCAACTACAAATGAACAGTAATTACTCATATAAAAGACACATTATTTAATGCACATGAATATTAGGCAGTGAAAATAGATTGCAATGAGAGGTCAACGAGCTCCTCCTTGTCCATAGGGCCAGCTCCACAGCTCACTCCTTTTAAAGGTGATTTACACCCACTGTTCACACTACTGATAAAAGCCAAATTTACAACCAGGGATGACAAGTCTTCGCTATATATGTCCCTCCTTTCTGCGTGGATTAATCATTTTCATTTAAAAGCAAAGGGTCTAATGCTCTGGGCATTCTGAGGAGCAAGGCTGTTACGTACTCACTTTCGCTGAATGCTTTTGTGGATTAAATCAGAAACCTGAAAAACAGGTTACAAAGGCTGCAGAAAGGGAAGATCAGCCAATTGCATTTATTCTGGGTCTATAGGGGTGATGATAATCAAATACTGCCAAAAAATGTCTTCCATATGAGGAACTCCAGTCACTGCCCAGAAATTAATTAGTGTAAGTGGCTTTGATTACGGTTGCCTAAGAAGTCAAAGGCAAAAATCAAATCAAGCCTCTTTGATCCCTGCTGTGTGTCCTCTGTGCAAGAGCCATCCTTCCTGGTTTACAACAAGCACAGCATTGCTGTTCTTAAACACACACCATTATTCTGAATTTCACAGAACATGCAGTCACATATATCTGGAAATTTTGGAGCTTAGCTTTTGGAGATTCTTTGTGTAAGTTCAGTACTGAAGTGGCTTTTCATGACTGCAAAAACATCATTCTCTCTAAGAAAAATCCACAATTAAAAATGGCCAATGGCATCCTTTTCCTTTGATCCCCTGTGGTTTCCATGGCAAAATGACAGGACGAGGACTTTTGTCATCTCCAAGACATTAAAGCAATTTCCCATGTAGTAAATCAATTTTAGCAGTTAAATTATCTTCACTCCACATGCAACTAGTAGCATTCACTCCCTCCCACTGAAGACAGAAGGTTCGAACTGTGACTCAATGCAATCCACAGAAAGAGTCCAGCTGCCCTCAGACAATTCAAAAAGACTCTGGGTTGTCCAAGGGTCTCAAGAGAGTGTGGCACAAAGAGCCTAGGCACTGCATCACTGCTGTAATACCATACACTTTGAAAGCCTTAAAACTTCTTCCGATGCCACATGCTCACAGAGGAATCATTCCTACTGGTAAAACTCCCTATGTATTTAACATTTTGCTACATTACATGAACAATGTCCAGTAAGTTGAAATGTCATCTCAAAATAGACATTTCCCACATAGCAGTATTCTCAGAATCAAACTGGCCTTGCAGCCAAAGGCCAGAGAAGGCAAGAGTTTTGTGTATATGGCATTAGATCCCTCCTTAGGACGCTCAGTGATGAACTCTCTCCTACAGTCCATCCCTGTCCCATCACACTACTGATTGAACATCTCCCTTTGGAGATATCTCCACTCTGCCCAGTTGAGATCAAAGCCTTGAACCCGTATCACACACAGCCTAAGAGCAGAGGAACTAACTTGGCATGCTGAAATCAGCCAACATCACTCCTGCTCTTGGTTTTCAGAGCAACTCTATATAATTGCACATTGACTGAGACAGAGGGAGGGAAAAGAAGGAAGACAACATATGATTTGTAAGCTTGAGGGTTGATGCGCTTGTTGGAGTACCAAGACCAAGACTCTTTAAAGCACACTTTGTTGTCCAAACATTGAGAGGACAATTACTTCAAGTCAGAACTTCAATACCTTGCAGGACCCAATAGCAGTTACATGTCCTGTGTGACAAACAGGAGTCCTATCAATATCCTCTCCAAATCAAGAAGAAAGGAGATTTGAAGTGGGGTTTCTAGCCAAGATGAGTGGGCACTGTAAGTATGTCATTAGCTCTGGAGAGTTCTCCATTTTTCCAGCAGGTGACACAGAAGTCCTTAGAAACCGAGGTGTGGGTGGGAGCTGGGCAGTGGCTTTAAAGCACAGTGATCACAATATGTGATGTGAATAAAACTAGGGTAGAACCATGTCATGCCAACACCCATATATTTGTATATGTTTCCTTTCCTTCTGGCAGGTCCGGACAACCGTTTGCACTCCATTGGTACTTTTTACCTGAATCTGCATGTGAATCTTATTTTACAAAGAATGTCAAATACCAGCAGGAAAAGCCCAATAGTGAGTTAGCCACTGCTGCCAAGAATCTGCCTTCCCCAACCCATACAGATGTACTTCACTGGGATGCCTAATTAATGACTTTTTCTTGTCAACCACTTAACTCTGAGCTCTTTGGCATAAAGCAGTTAGAAGCCATAATATTTCATTGCATCTTACCTACTCCCAGTTAAAAAATATGGGGATCTGATAAAAACATGGCTTCAGTCTGAAGTGAGGAAGAAATTTATTACATGTAATAAATTTACATGTCTAATGTGATTTCTGGTATGGACTGGGTGAAGCTTTTCATTGCATCCCATCATGTATTTCCCACCAAGTCAGTGCCTGTGTGATCCAGTTCTCCACTATCCTCCAGCCCTCTCTTCTTATGTCCCATTTAGGAATCTAAACAGAGGGCTTCTTGGGATCTATTCCATCAAGATTCTTTGACTTTTGAGAATATGCCAAAGATGTTGGTCTACCACAGGAGAAGGTCCACACACATCTGACAGCTCACAGAGCTCTTCCTGAGACAGCAGTAGGCATGAGTGCAAGTTACTCAGCCTGGTTCCCCCGCTGCCAAAGCTTTTCTGGCCTTGTCCTCTTGTCTGAGTCAGAACTCATCCCTTTCTTGGTTCATGATGGTCACATTTCCATGGATCTGCTTGTAAATCAGAAGGTTATTTATAATCACAGTCATTTATCTGATCTGGGGAAGAACACTGGATGATTTTCTCCTTTCCTGCTTCCATTACTGGCCAGGTACCAGCAGTTTCTGAGAGGATTACTCTCAGAGTTGGACAAAGATAAAGCTTAGAGTCAAAATTATAGAGTACACCTCACTTCTGGGCTCTCACCAGCTCCCTCATCTCAGAGGAAAGCTTTGGTTTTCATCAGCTGGATTGGTTATTAGGACTTGTGTGAATAACTGATTGTGTAATTTGTTTGACGGCTGAGGAGTGAAGGGAAGGGGGAAAAAAAATCCATGGTTTATTTTGAAAGAAAAAAAAACAACAGCAAAACCCCTAGGATTTATTTTCGGCAAAATGTTAAAACATATACATTTTTTTTTCCCCTGAAAGGAGAAACATAAAAATGGCATTTGGAAAAAAAATAGTCTATGATATGGAATGGAACATTTAACTTCTGCTATTTCAAATTATTGAAAAAAAAAAAAAAAAGTGAAGATACACTCAAATGCACTCACAAGAAAAGAAAAGACAGCACTGCCTTCCTTCCACAGACTCACCTTACAGCCAGAACAACCAGGTAGGGTGAGAGCTCTTTCCAGTTACACTGTTATGACTTTCTATAACTGGGAGAAACTGGTGCTCATGTGCTCATACTCTCCCATCCCTTTCCAAGCCTGGTCAGTTCTAATCACCAGCCTGGTGAGTTGTGCTCTGTTTCAGTGGATTTTGCAAACAGTACATCTTGTAGACACACAATCTTCTTCCCTTGTGTAGGACATTACTGGTTTGTGTAACCCACAATTGAAATTAGACATTTATTCAAACTAGGAAAGACTTAAGATACTGAAAGAAAGTGTTACGTTATACAAGACAGCACAACCTAAAGAGCTGGAGTCTGGGTCGCCCTCTCAGAATATTGTATGGGCTAGGTTAGTAACCTCTGCTGGCTAAGATGGCAACTTGTAAGTAAAATTAAACTTAGAATCAGAGAATCATAGAATGGTTT
>WHYT01017070.1:168862-184432 GCA_009806455.1 Tetrax tetrax | reverse complement strand
GTTGCCCAGAGAGGTGGTGGATGCCCCATCCCTGGAAACATTCCAGGCCAGGTTGGCCGGGGCTCTGAGCAACCTGATCTGGTTGGAGATGTCCCTGCTCCTCGCAGGGGGGTTGGACTGGGTGGGCTTTAAAGGTCCCTTCCAACCCAAACTATTCTATGATTCTAATTGTTATTCTAGTATTGGCTTTCTGGATAAAATTCCTCTCACCTGGTTTTATGTATCTATTTTGCAGTTGTTAATGTCAGAGCCACTCTTTTGAACTCCTTTCTAGGGAGCTCTTGTCAATGTAGTTAACTCAGTTTAGGGGGAAATTCTTCTGTCCATGTGCAGAACATAAACTGAGGCAACTGAGGGACATATTACACTCTAATAACCCCAGATTGTCTGATTTAGGACTTTGGAAACTAAAAGACAGAGCAGACATTGAAATTACCAATTCTTCTATTCAAAAGCGGTAAAATGTTCATCATGCATTCTTGGACCTCTTCTCACAGAATGCATTGAATATAAACTGTAAAGAAGTGATTCAGAGATGCCCGATGGATGTGAACTGCTCTTTGAAGATCCAAGGTGATGACTACAGGGGTGTTGCCAAGGGGAATCTGGATGAATGGATGGATCATCAGCACTCAAAGCTGTTCTTGACCTTCTGAGACACAGCTGCTCTGGTTCCTGTCAAATCAGTGAAGACAAAAATTAGTAACAAGCTCTTGTGAATAAAAATGTGTATTGTGGGAGGAAACATCAATAAAAAGATATGATGATGAAGAGGAAGATATTACACAAACTCATATCTGTTCAAAGCTAGAGAAGGTGAGCAGCAACAATTACGGTTTTTCTTGAATTGCACACCTGCACGCCTCACAGTATATCCAATATTCTTACCTTTAAAAAAAGTAATTGCTGTTTGTTTATGTTCTATATTAATGCTGAAAAAAATTATTGTAATAAGAATCTTTTGGTGACCACTGCATATGAAAATCTTGAGTATTATAATGTAAAAATATACTTATGAACAGAAAGGATATTGCTGCTATTAAGAATGTAATTATGCTTAGTACACCAGCACTTAGTGCAGGTTGCCATTTGCAAGTAAAATATAAATGCAGAATATTTTAAAAAAGTAGAGAAAACATTTGCTAACCTCCGGTAATATGCCTAAAACTTGGATCATTAACAGTACTCTTCAGAACAATTTTTTGGGCAATGTGGGTTCAGCAGAGAGTGAATTTGACCATGGCTGCAGTAAAGAGATATTAGCTGAGATAGAACACCCACCAGATCATTAACACAGTGATTTTCAGTGTAGGTCATAAAAAGTTCTTCTCTCCCCAAAGATCAAATAAGAACAAACCTGCACTTACTTAGATTCAGTTTCTTTACTAACAAAGTATTTTTTTTTTCCACAGGGCTGTTTGGGAGGTTTTGTTTTAATATATTGAAATTGCAGCTGCATATATTTAAATTATTTATGCACCCAGACATGTAGACTGTGATTAAGTTTCTTATTTGGTTGTAACACAAAGTTCATTTTTTTGCTGGTTGATTTAACATGAAGAAATCTTCCCTGCGGACCTGTTCCGCAATAAATTGCTATTGGCAGATAGAAATGTCAAGTTTGCCCTCCAGATGGGAGCAACAACAAATCAGACCTTTGCTTGCTCCTTTTTCTCCTTCTGCACATGTGGCAAGAGATATGTGTTTCTCTCCGCTTACTGTCAAACGCGGAGCTATACTGGGGCACTTCTTCACATATGAATTTCATGGCCACCAAAAACTGAAGCAACATAGCTCAGGGTTGGTGAAACTGGCTAAGAATGATGAACTTCCCAGACCCAACTTTCAACTTTACTATCGATCTATTGAAGCTGAAATATTCCATTAAATATAGATATAGATATAGGTATAAAGATATAAAGATATACTTATACATATACATATAAAATGTATAGATATGTAAATATAAATAAAGATATAAATATATAGATTGAAAACTGCACCAGGAGGAGATGCAGGAGTCAGTCCACCAATCCTGCTTGTAACAATACATTCCTTTTGCTGCCCATTTCTGAAAAGTTTGACTACAGACTAAAAAAGTCCTAATCCATGGAGAGCAGGGAGTGCCTTACTTTATGCAAGGTTAGACTTCTTCTTCATGACTTATTCTGATGGCACTGCAAACACCACGGGATCCTTCTCTGGTACTGAGGCCAGCTGGCACGGAATGGCCCACAGCTATTTTACTAAACTCTCCCGGTTTCCAAAATATGAGGTTCCACCTAAGATCTTCGCTAGGAATAAGCACACCAGCTTCTCCTGGAGACATCCCCAGAAATTCTTTGGGAAAGTGCTGTTTACCCCAGGCACAAGGCACATGAAGGATTATCATAACGATTTCGCAATATAGATGATCAATTCAGTGCCTGGGAATGTTCCCTGGCATTTTGTAGACGTGACCTCAGACATTAGCAGGACTATGCAAGTGGTTAAATCCTATCTGCAAACTTGGTTCTGCTGTAGCAGGCTCACAGTACAGTACAACTGCCATTGTGGTCTTTGCAGTGTGAATGTGTCCAGATAAATGAAGATAAAAGTCCAGAAAAAAAGTGTTTGTAGAAAAAAAATTTGTCCTTTTGCCAGAGTGGCAGGACTTGCGTTGGAGAAGGAGCTGCAGAGCTTCAGTGAAAGTCCTCAGTTCAATCTATTCTGCTCCTCTGCCAGTGCTGAGATGTTCATCAGGTTTAGCACAGAGATGCAGCGCAGAAATCACAAAGTGCTCTCTGAGGGAGGTCAAGGCTGCAGCCCTTTCTTTTACACAGAGGGAAACTGAGGCTTGTGCAGGGACGTGGAGAAAAGCTCATCTGACAAACAAGTGATACGAGCCCTCTCAAGGTCATCTGAACCACGTCCAAACCTGCTCATCACGCCGCGTCTCCATTGTGGCTCAGCACAGCACTGAGTGAAAGAGTAAGTCCTGCAGTTATGAGCAGCTGTATTGTTCACAGGAGGGAAAAAAAAAAAAAAAAAAGTTTTTTATTCGTTCTGAGGTGCTGTGGAAATAGAGGAGGAGAGAAGGACAATGAATTAATATGCTTTGATCTCTTCTTCAAGTGCCTCACGCAGCTGCCCTCCTCCTCATTTTGGGCTCTCAGCCAATACACCATGGCTCTTCATCAAGGAGAGAGCAGCCTCTCCTGCATATTAATGTCTTACAGCTTCTAGATGAGCCGGGCTGTGGTGAGGAGACGCCTCTCACAATGTGGTTTAATTTCTGTGATGTAGAAAGGGAGCTCTGCTATGCAATCCGCCGGGACATCACCTTGGTGGATGCCTCAAGCGCAAGGGTTCAAACGCAGTGCACGGCTGCAGCACGCACCAAAGCCAGGGAATGTATTTACTGCTTCTGCTTGACAAAAAAAAAATACCCAGTTTGCAACTGCAAAATGGCCATGAGGGCAATGAAAGAACACAGTGCTTACCTCCTTCTCACCTGCCATGGCTACCTCACAAATCTGGTCATTGAAAGATTTCAAGTCGTTGTAGTTGGCAAGGAAACACTTTTAATCAAAGGTAAAAATTACCCAAGATGATATACTAAATTGGGAGTGGATCTAGGGACCTCTGGATTATTTCCACCACTTGGGATTTAGCTCTTGGTCTGATTCCTACTGAGAAGTCCACTCTTGAAGAAGTCCTGGGCAAATTGGCCATGCGGTCTATCCTTTTGCTAAACGACATCAAAGAGCTGATTATCTTCTCTACCAGATAATTTTATTTTAGGACAGAGTAGCTTCCTTCAGTCCCAAGGCACGCATGGAAGAATTATTGAATAACGCCAGCATCCCAAAATGCCACCCGTCCAGCCTGCAGGAGATCTTCCAGCTTTGACACATCTGCCTTGCTTTGGAAATAGAATACCACACACACAATTTGTGCATTCATTTCTTCCCCGCTATTGCTGAGCACATTAAAAAGGTCCCTATTGATTTTTTTTCTGTGCTGTGGATAAAATTTTGAAGCAGCTGCAGCTTTACCAGTAATTCCCAGGCAGACCTGAAGCTGAGGTGATTGTGCTTTTATTGCTGAGTTTGAAAATCCTCTTTTGCTTCCATTTGAGCAGCGGAAATGGTTACTGCTCCTTCAGCCGGTCGCATCCGTCGCTTGGCATGGAGGTTTCATGATGGGCAGGAATGTAAAGAGATTATCCACAGGGCGGCTTTTACAGACAATGGGAAATCAAATGTGCTCTTTCCCAGGGGAGAACAGGTGGTTTTTTGGGCACAAACACAATTTTGAATGGAGTTGAGACCTCACAAAGCACTTCAATACTCCAATAAAATACTTTGACACCAGTAGTAGTGTTAAAACTCTCTCTTTGTCTGCCATATTAGTAAATTTATGCAACACCAAGTGTCTACAAGTACTGAGAGTGGTGACAGCCTGCTCAGACCCTCCTCTCTGGACCAGGCACTGGCTTCTCAGCATAGCATCTTATTCTCTGGTGGGACCCCATCTCCAAGTGGTGCAGCAGCATCCCAGACCTCTTCTAAAAGACTCAGTGCAAAGCAAAGCCTGCTTTGCTGCTGAAACAACCTACCTTGCCGTTGTATTTAGCTGGTCAGCTCTCAATCCATGATAACAGGGACAAACAAAGCACAGGTGAGAAGTCCAGCCCAAGACGCTGAGTTCCTGAAACCTGGGATTCATCTCATTTAACTACACAGCTCTAAAAGACAGGCATTAAGTCTACCAACTTCATAGGCCACCTCTGGAACAAAGGAGAGAAATGTCTACCTGCCAACTCACTATAAACCCTACCAGGTCTCACCTGGGGTTTCTGAACAGCTGTCCAGAGACATTTACCTCCTTCCATTGACTCTCGCAAGAGCTCAGAGCTCTAACAAATTACTGCGGGCTGGACAATGTCATCTGGCATATATAGATAAATTCCACCTCAAATTAGCAACGTGTTCCACTTTCTCCATCCAGTCCAGGAACACACTGATTTACATCCCAGACTGAGGATTCAGCCTTTTGGGACTCAGTTCAGGAAACCAAAGATGCTTTTATCAGCTGTTTCCCAGGCTCCTTCTTCTGAGTTGTGCAGCAAGGATTTGGAAAGTGAAGCACTGTTTTCCCGAGAAAGATCGTTACTAAGTGTTATTTAAATGTTTCTTGGCTTTATTTTTCTGCTCGCTACTGCTATCTATATAAAACTGTGCATACAAAATTAACATGAATTAGGCATAGACACCTGATCAGTTAGAGAAATTGCTGTTACAGCTACATCAAAGTAAAACGAAGCTGTGGTCAGGTCAAGAAAAGTTCAGACAGAGCAATCCTGACAAGCCTCGCTCCTGAGGCCTTGAAAATTCAGTGTAAAGCTTACGGCCTTTTAGTAGCAATGGCAATACTGTATGACAGAGCTCCATGGTTACGTATCGGGAATCTTTTTCCTGTAACCTCCCTATTTTAAGCCTTCCAGATTGCTTATCTTTGTTGATTTTTAATCAAAAGATACAGTTCATGGAGGTTGGCTGCAGGCATGGTGCTAATTGGAGCTCTGGCTGAACTTGGCAATGACGGCGTTAGCACCTCAAAAGAACATTTTGGCCAAATGGAAGCTTAAAAGCTCTCAGTAGAGTCCTCATGCTTTGTTTTGGTCATGACAGAGAACCTTGTCACAGAATATTAACCACAAATCTGTTAGATCACGCCAGACAGATAGGTACATCTGATGTGAATCACCTAAGGAGATGCAGAGCTCTCACTCCAAGTCCAAGTTCCTCCTCTCAAACAGAGAACTAGTTTGTGTGGATTCGATGTATCTTGGTTGATCTACATGGTGCTACAATGTCCTCTGTGGACTTCCTGGCTTGGAAGCACCCCCTAATTCTGTCATCTCTTCATGAACCTCATCTCATAGTGCTGTACCTGAATCTTTCTCATTGTCTTGAATGGGTAACAGAGAAGATTACCTGTGCTGCTGTCCTCAGATAGTGAGAGCTCTGATCTAGCTCAATTAGCACAAGTAATGCATTGGAAGATAATATGGATATCAAATTTAGCACTGACATTTCCTCCTCTATTTACAGTTCCATTCATTGAATTAATGGCACTCACTTTTTCCTTGGCTGATTAGTGAGCTCTCAGCAGGAGACACCATGTAAAAGTGCTCACTCAAAAAAAAAAAAGAAAAAAAAAAAGCCTAAAACCTCCCTTGATTTTTTTTACTCCAATATTTATAATAATGAATCAGCTTCTATCTGACTGTCAAGCATCCAGCGGTTAGCCTGTAAGCCTGGTAGCGAAGCCACGCGAGGGCATTCAGACCTCTGCATGCAGGATTTAGGTTGGAATGAAGCTTTTAGCCTCACACAGCTTACGTGAGGTCCTTACCCACAGGGATACTGCCCGGCCTCCTTCCTGGGTATATTTTTACATGAAAACCTCAGGCTAGCAGACAGTTTCCCAGCATGACAAATTAATCAGGGTGGAAATCAGGAATGGGAGTCGACTGAAAATCTATTTCATCAAATGCAAAAGGGCTATGTTGACTTGTAAGGCTGCAGAAGAAAAAGTGTTTTTTACAAAAAAAAAAGTCTTCATGGAATTTGGGGAAAATTCCTACAGCAAAATACTGTGTCCTGCAGGTTATAAAGTTGATTTTGAATGAGGCAGCAAAAACATCTCTGTCCGAAACGGCTTTGGGTTTTGTCAGGATCTGACTATATCCATCAAGGGTTAAGCACTAGCTGAGCATTAATTTTGATGACCTCCGTTTAAAAATAAGTTAACCATCCCGATCTGTTGGGAACCCACCCAGAATCCCTTTCCAAGGAACTCGTTCACATTTCTCTCCTTTAGCAGACCGAGAAAGTAGAGTCATAAAGAAACAGCACAACTAGTTAAAGGTTACCCAGTGATCAAAAGTAGGAATAAAAACTGCCCCTTCTGCACCCTCCAACCATAGTAGCCACTCTGGAGTAGCCTGAAGTGGTCTAGGAGGAATGCCTGATGAGTTTCTCCATTGGCCTCGTTAGGACTTGGATCTAATATAGATGCTCATCCTTCTATCTTCCCCTGTGGAGCTATGCTCTTAAATGATTCATATAAATGAGGTGCATACTTTAAACCCGCAACGCTGTAGGCGTCAATATGCAAGAGTTAGAAACAGCTCTTTATTCAAGCAACCTGGGCAAAACTCTGATTCTTCTATTAAAAAAAAAAAGAAAGAATGCTAAAGAAGCTGGGATAAAGACGATTCTTTTAAGTACACATCTAAAGAAAGGCAGAATAATTTGGAATGTATCCGTGCCCTCTATTATTCACTGAGAAAGGTCTCATCTTTTGTGCATTTGCAAATATACTCAAGTCCATGATTATGCATTGTCATGATTATTTTGTGATGAAATCATCAATCTGTGCTGCTCTGGAATTAAGCTGAATTTCGCAAGTGACTCCTTTGTCAGAGAAAAAGGCGTAGAGCAATCTCTTGCTTCTTGTATTCAGGGAATCAGCCATATTAAAAAATAAATCCACTGAGTTAATCCACTGATGGATTGACAGCTCAGCCTTCCAAGCCTTAGAAAGCTTTTAAGTATCTTAATTCATACCTGAATCTCACCTGTGGGCAGCATTGTTATGGACATGATCACCGCTTTTGAGAAACAGACTTAGATCAGCTGTCCACACAGAAGTGTCTATGGCCATTTGAAATGCTTCAGGGTATCTCACCAGCCTCCAAATATTGCTCCAGAAGGACGCAGGGCTCTCATTGCATCTGCATCATAACTTCCATCCTCTTATGGATGCTTTGGATGCCCCCAGATACCTGTTCTGAAGGTCTCAAAGAAGACGAGAAAAAAAAAAAACAAATAATTATTCTCACGATTTACAGGAAAAGGAATAACTGATGATGTAATTTGGCAATTACATTAACTGCTGAGCCTGAAAGAGGCAAGTAGTAACACCAGATCTCTCCAGATCGTGTTCTGTCTTGTTACTAGAAGCAAACCCTTCTTTCCTTGCAAGCTATGAAGATAAACCCTCCAGAGCAGGTTGGGGCACTGGAGAAGTCTGACCTCAGAAAAAAACAGGGGAAACTCTTCAGCAACGTCTTTACCAGTGACCAAACACTACCACAGGCTCACCCATATACTGTCAAACCCTTAGAAAGCCTCTTGTTACAGGTTTGGCCCAGGGCAAATTTCCAGAGAGCACTTTCCCAGCATCATGGCTGAAAACCCATTCCAGACTCAATTATAAATACAGCCAGTGATGTCAATAAAATTAAATTTTAAGTTCTAGAGCCCTTCAGTCTGGAGACTCCAGGGAATAAAAAGAAACTCAAAAATGAGTTTGCGTATATCTCTGGCAAGCCAGGCAGACCTGCCTGGACAGGCGAAAACTCCTTCTTTTTCCTTCTAATTTCAAGAGCAGGAAAAAATCAAGTTTATAGTTGCATCCTCAAATAGAAGTTTCTGGCAGCTAAAGGAAAATACGCCACTTTCCCATAATAAATGCAGTAGCACAAGTCAAAGAGGGGAAAAAATGCTTCTATTTCATAAGCATATAGAATAATATGAAGTTCTTCTTGTACAGTAGTTTTTCATCAGCTGCAGTCCACAGCCTCTCATAACACTTATTAATAGAGCTCCAAGAGCATTGCTTTCTCAGCTTGCACATAATTCAGATGGAAAAGAAATAATTTCAGGATAAAACAAATTCCATTCTTTTTTAAAAATATTAATCGGTGGTTCAAAAGCAATGTTTGGAGGTAAATAACACTTTCAGGCTCAGCTTGAAATGTTTTCTTTAAGAGGTTCTTTAGTAAACGGCTTTTTGCTTAAATGGCACTGTTAAAATTCAAAATTCCATTCAAATCAAAAAGTTGAAAGACTTAATTCTAAAAAGCAGGAAAAGGGGCAATTTAAGTGCTTTTCAAAATTGCTCTGATTTCTACACAGATAAATTGGAAATACAAGCAATAAGGATTCTGGTGCCTCTAAATCTGAACATCTCCCCCAGCAAAAGGTTTTAGCCATAAAATGTTGCCCAGTTTTTCATTGTACTGTTCCCTGCCTAGGACTATTTTCAGAGAAGACACCATTTGCTAACCACGCAGCATCCAGAACTACAGGAGAACAGCTTTTCTGAGCAAACGGGATGATTCAGAACTGGAAATGCAACACAAACATACTTCAGAGAAATATATAGTGGTATTACTACAATCTTGACATTTTCACAAAAAAGTGTTTGTAATATTGTCTCTATTTAGCAGAGAGAATTGCAAAACCGCAGTAAATGTTACAGCAGTCAGAAGTCCATGTCAAGACTCTAGTGGTCCTTAGCGTAGTTACTCATGAGAGAACTCAGCCAAATGGCCGTTATCTTTCTGAGAAGAGGCTATTTCATTTTAATGGCCATTAGACTTCAAAACTCTGGACTGGTGCCTGGTTTGAGAGCCAGCACTTCTAGTCTGTGCTCCCTTGGACTGTATTGGGTCATCTTTGATCACTCCAGGGAGGCCACCTATTAATTAACATGTCCCCTGCAAATACAGACCTACCAGCTTCTCCATCATGGGTCACCCATGGACTCCAGCTGGACAGAGATCCTGGATAAACGATCCTTTAGCATATGAACATTGGGTCTGGACTACATGCATGATGGGTCCCATGGGTCCTGGACTTGCTGGATTCATTGTCCGTGCAATGTGTGATCCATCTGACTCGGGGACCCAGTCTGGTCCTCCAGAGCATGCTGTGTTTGCTGGTGTTATGGAAATTACCCACGCCAGCCACCATAACAGGGTTCAACTCTAGGTTTCTGCTCAATCTATAGGCCGAAAAAAGATTCTTTTATAAAGTTCATTCTATTAATAGCAGTACAACTTGAGCTGGGTGCTCCTGAAGAGGAACCTCCAACAAAGAAATCCCTGGGCAATTATACCCTTACAATATAAATTCCCCACTCCTCATGGGACAGTTTGGACCTGTAGTAATAGAATCATAGAATCACAGAATGGTTTGGGTTGGAAGGGACCTTCAAAGGTCATCCAGTCCAACCCCCCTGCCAGGAGCAGGGACATCTCCAACCAGATCAGGTTGCTCAGAGCCTCATCCAACCTGGCCTTGAATATTGGGCTCTGGGGTCTTCCCGTTCTTCATTGGGTCCTTTCATTGTCTCTAGGCAGGCCATTTCTTTTACTTGTCTGCAGTTAACAAACGTAGCTTCCTTATCTTCTGGCTTGAACCAGAGCTGGGACCTTCTTTTACTTGACTAGGTAAAAGTTCAGCATATCTAGGTGAAAGTTCACAGTTTGCAGCCTAAGGCTTGGGCAAATTTGGCTTCTAATGCTAAGCAAGCTGTGTTAAACAAGTTCTGAATAGTATACTAAATCTCATAACACTGGGCATGTGCAAATCAGCTTTGTAGTACAGGAACTGAGAAGGAGCTGAGGCTGTTTAGTCTAGAGAAAAAGAGGCTGAGGGGAGCTAGCTTCAGGCTAGATATAAGGAAAAAAAATTTTACCATGAGGGTGGTGAAGCACTGGCCCAGGTTGCCCAGAGAGGCGGTGGATGCCCCATCCCTGGAAACATTCCAGGCCAGGTTGGCCGGGGCTCTGAGCAACCTGATCTGGTTGGAGATGTCCCTGCTCCTGGCAGGGGGTTGGGCTGGGTGGCCTTTAAAAGTCCCTTCCAACCCAAACCATTCTGTGATTCTATGATTCTATGAACTACCTGAAAGGAGTTGCTGTGAGGTGGGTGCTGGTCTCTTCTCCAAGTAATAATTGACAGGACAAGAGGAAATGACCTCAAATTGTGTCAGGGGAGTTTTTGACTGAATATTAGGAAAAATTTCGTCACAGAAAGGGTTGTGAAGCATTGGAACAGGCTGCCCAGGGAAGTGGTTGAGTCACCAACCCTGAAGGTATTTAAAAGACGTGTAGATGTGGAGCTTAGGGACACGGTCTAGTGGTGGACTTGGCAGTGCTGGGTTAACAGTTGGATTCAATGATCTTAAAATTCTTTTTCAACCTAAACAATTCTATGATTCTATAGAGCCAAGGGAGTTGATATATAATCTATTACCCATCCTGTGTTCAGAGCTGCCCACACATCAGATCTACAAAAGCTACTTCACTATGCACCCCTGGTGCTGGGGATTCATCAGAGTTAAGACACCCTTGGTCAGCAGGAGTTTGAGTACGAAGTGTGTGAAGGGTGCTCCATGTCCTCCAGGCTGCCAAACCAGCTGTGCACGGCATGGACACTGAAATTATGGGAACCCCCAGATGTTGGCTCTTCCCAGAACGAGTTTCTCAAGCCTGGGGTTAAAAGGCATTCCCCATCTAGTGCAAATTATCTAGACAGTGAAGATTTCCACCACTGTGACTTTTCTGGTCCAGAAAAGGTTAAATAGTTCTCTTCACTGGCAGTAAGAGCAGCTTAGTCTATTATGCTACAAATCGATGGTTTCTTTAATTATATGCTGTCACTCAAAACTTCACAGATTTTCCAGATATATTTCTGTCTTTTTATATGCATACACACACGAGTAGATAGATATATAGATAGATAGATACATTTTTTTTTTAAGTTCAGCATCAAATTACAGGCAGAAATGACCCTAGTCACACTCAAAATTAAAACTACTGCAAGCTCCTGAAATACTTTCTTCAACATATCCCCCTCTTCCCACCTCCTTCTCATCCTCCTCCTAAGTCAGTGACAAAGGAAATACTAATTAGCTCCCAGCACCAGGCACGTCTGTATTATGTGCTGCTCTCAACTGACGGATACTGTACAGTAATTGGGTCAAACGCACAGATGCTCAGAATAACCAAAGCATTGTGGTTTCGCCTGCAGCTCAGTTGGAGGAAGAACGGAGAATTTCACAGGAAAGGAGGACCCAACACAATTTCTTGCAGCTTGACTGCTTTAAGGATGCTTGACGAGAGCTCTTTGACTAGCGTTAAAGATTTATGAGGATTTTTACAAAAGCTTCCAAGATCTGACTGGTAGAAAAATCATTTTGCCCTTATTGAAAAACCAGCAGGCTGAAGGATCACAAATATGTTATTAACTCCACAGAGTTAATAACACGTTAAGCACGCCTTTCCTCTGCCGCATGCCCCCAACTCTTCACACCCTTCATCTCCAAACCCGAAATCAGAGCATGTCCTTTGGTGAACATATGGTGGCATCGTTAAGATCTCCACATTTCTGCAGTAATGTATTTGCAGTGTCTCCTCCACTTAGCACAGAGACCATCAAAATAATCACAGTTAACGTAACCAGTGCTGGCAGTTCACCTCGACAACGTTCTGGGCTGCAGTGTGAGCACTTACACAGGATGGGAATGGGAATGGGAATGGGAATGGCTCTCACCTTCTGGGAGCTCTGGTTGAGCCCTGCAATGGGTTAATTACACCGGGCCAAACTGGGAAGGGTACAGCAGCATGAAAGGCCAAATCCTGACATAATACGTCTCTGCACACACCAAGGTCACAGTGGTATATGTCAGAGTAGCTAGATGGAAGTCACCTTGGGACTTCACTGGTATGAATGGATGCATTTCCTCTGCAAGAAATATCCTTAATAGTGAAAAATCAGTGCCTGCAGCTGGTGTTGCCCTGCCAAAGCCTGTAGAGTTGTGCTAGTTTATGTTTGCAGGAGTCTGGACCTGGATTTTCAGAGTTGGAGCATTTTCAGTTTGGGATGGTGGATATTTCTGTTGGCCATGCTTGAAAATGTGACTGCAGAATGGGTTGGATGAGTTCAGCAAGGAGAAGATGGTCTGTACAATCATGAATGAACAAAGGGTTTCTATGAGATGCTTTTTCTTAAGCCAGCTCTATCAGTGAAGAAATAACAAGTGGGTATAAAAAGGGCTCCAGAGAATCAGACATATTTTGAAAGGAGATGTGGAGAAGTGGGTGACATCTGCTGCTGGTAATGGGTCTGCAGAAGCTTGGCCATTTATTCCATCCCAGGGAGACACCAAGACACATAATGCATTAACAAGGTTCCTCTTTTTACTCTTCCAAGATAATACTTTCAACTAGACAATACAACACAATAATCAGCCCCACTTTCCTCTTTAGTTTTGTGGACTTGTCTTGTCCAAGCAGGACAAGATTGGCAGGATTGTTGCAGTGTTTGTTGTTTCCAGTCTGAGAGGGATACAGTTTTGAGCCTGACGTATAATTTAATGGAGGCAGAGGAGTCCTTGATCCCAAAGCAAGGATCTTCAGTGCTACAAAGGCTTGACATACCAGGCACACAGATCCCAACTTCAAAGAGCAGCTCATCATTATCTGCACAGCAGTTGAGGCTAGTGCAGCTTTTGAAAATGCCCACCAAAGACATTACAGCCCTAACCCAAAATAAAAAAATAAAAAAAAAACCATCCTCCTGAGATTACTACTTTTTGCTGATCAAAGTCAGAGCAAGTGCTGAGTGTATTTGGGAAAATCCCAGAGCCAGGTTAGCTTCATACACACTCTTGCTTTTTACAAAGCAAAGGATTTTACCCACAGCTCAGCACCAAGGCAGGCTCCTCTCCTGCGGAAACAGCCTTCCCTGAACTGGGAAGTGGAAAAGCATTGGGTCAGAATTGCAAAGTCTTTCTATGAGGGGGCCTCCTAGAGACACACAGAGCCTAAAGAACCACAGAAATCTTTTGGGAGCTGTTCAAATTGGCTATTTTCCTAATCTCAGACCTGCAGGCAGCTCAGCCAGGCCTAGTTTCTCAGCAGGGAATAGCACCGAAACCCTCAGACTTCTCACATTGCTTCTGACCTGAGATGTGAGGATCCCCACACCACAATTCTAACAGGCTGTATCTTTCAAATAGTCCATTTGGCATGAAGCACAGGAAGAGATATCGGTGGTCATGGGGCCTGATGGGAGCTGTACCATGCCACAGCTTCGGTTCTGCCTTCTCGAGCCCCTCTGTGTCCCCCAGAACCACTGGCAGCAGATGCAGCTCAACTACCTATGGCTTGTGGGCCAGGGTCAAGGGGCCACCACTGAACAGCATGAGGCATCACCTTCACGGTGGGTCAGCTCACATTCACATGGGAGACTCCACCGGCCTGCAAGGATGGGTACAAATCAACGATGGGCATTGGAGAGCCTTGTTAGACAGTGCTGCTGGCTGGAGCAGAAGGGACCAGAAAGCTTTGTCCTGCAGGAGAAAACAGGATTAGATACACCAGCCCTCATGAGAGATATTTCCAGCTCTGAGGACAGCTTTCTTCTACTGGAGCAGTGTCCTGGAGCCCATGGCCAGGGTCTGGATGGAGACCCTCTCTATCTGCTTTGCAACAGCAATGGTCAAAGCTGATGTTATCAGGTCAGGCAGAGCCTCAGCGAGAAGGTTTGATGTCTGGCTGTGCCCATCCCACCTGGGCTCCTTGCAGCTACCACCACCTCTCCACTCACCCTCCAACAATGACCTACAGCCCACCAGCTGTGAAAGGCTGACGGGACCATGAATTTGATGCCTTCCCCAGTGCGTCACCTTGAGCTGAAACCTCTTTTCCATACCACATGCCTGCAAAGAGTGCAAAGACCCTCACTACAGCTCAACTGATGCTGGGCAATCCCACCCTCAACCCCATCCACCTCGCCTAGGTAGAAAGCAGGGTTGAGGTGAAGCACAGCAGACTACTCCCCCTCTCTTGTCCAGATTTTTGTGATGCTGACAAAAACTAGGGCAGCTACAGGCACATTATCTGTGTGCATAACTTCTGCCGTCAGTCTGCGAAGAAATATCAAAAGACAATTCCTGGTGGAATTGGAGATGGAAGATGGATCTATTTCTCCCTTACGGCTGTGGGTTTGCAGGCAGACAAACCAGCTCATGCCCGTGTGCCACCAGCTCATGCCCATGCCAGCCGGCTGCCTGGAGCCACCCGCTGCAGCCGCGCAGAGTTCGCTCTTTTTTGAGAACATGACTCTAGAGAAAATAGCACAGGCTGTTGCTTTCTGCGTGCTGATAAGCACAACACATATGCATATAATTCAGTGTTTTGGACATGCAACAGTCTCTGAGAAACCGAAGGACTTTGAATATAGAGCTGTGTTTTCTAACACACATCACCATTTATGACGTAAGGCACCCACGGCGGCGGCCGCACTTTTATAAGGACCAGGTACAAGACAAACCTGAGCTTATGACTGCTTTTACAAAATGTTCTTGAATCCCAAAATGCCACAGGGCACCTCCCAGTGCCGTTTTTCCCTGATGCTGCCAATTGCTTACTTCATTAAAGGTAGGGGAGTGTCCATTGACATATAAAATCAAAGATCACGTGCAGTACGGCAGCGCATGCATGCACATGATGGAGGAATAGGGATCTATGACAAAGTGAGTTAGCTTAATTTCTTCTTTTTCTTCCTTTTTTTTTTTTTAATATATGTGTATTTATCAGTTTCTTCCAGGTCACGATAACTATCAAAAAAGAGGAAAAAGTTATTTGCTTTTTTTTTCTTAAAAAGAAAATGTCTTGATAGTATCTCCTACCCAAAGCTCTTCAGAAATCTCCATTGGGGA
>WHYT01017070.1:113969-150238 GCA_009806455.1 Tetrax tetrax | reverse complement strand
CTGGGGAAAAAAAAAAAAAAAAAAGAAAAAAGAAAAAGAAAAAAGAAAGAGAAATATAAAAGGTAAGGATTGTAGAGTACCCGGCCAGAGACCTGCAAAACATGTGCAGTCCACGGATCCAAACTCTAAATTTTATCTGAAGTTCATAAACCTACTGAAATATGGCTGAATCCCACCCAACTGCCTAAAAACATCATCAGAGAATGAACTGCCCTCTACTTCTCTTGACTGATGTAGAAAGAGCCTGGATGATTAATTTAAAATTAGCAGCTATCTTTTAAACATCTGACATCAGTTGAAGTGTATTCTTCCCCTACTGCTTCAGTGGAAAGACAGGGTGGGCAGAGAAAAGGGTGGCCGGTTGTAGAGGCTGTCTCAGCTTAGGAGCAGGAGTGTCTTACTGATTTTCTGACTTTTTTGAGTTTGTTTCTGTTTTAATGAAACAGTAAAGACTTAGCTTCAGAATCTACACTCAGTAAAGTCTCTCATCACACAGCTGTTCCCTCTCCTGTTTGTGTGCAGAAGAAGGACTGATGAAACCACTCTTCTCCAGAGAAGGTGCATTCCAGCAGTCCCCTGTTCCCCTTCTTTTTCAAAAGCTTCCTGACAAATGGGATCCAAAGGAGGCTGCAAACCAAATTTTCTCAGCCTAACCCTTCACAGCAGGCACCACATCAACTCCAGCAGCCTAATCCTTCACAGCAGGCACCACATCAACTCCAGCAGCTCAAGCTGCTAATTGCTCTGGAGGAGAACTCTGTGCAAACCCCCGCCTCCTGTCAGCCCGTGCCACCCATATAGACCCAACGGAGAAGCCCACGATGATCCTGCTGCCCCCCCCAGCTCCTCAGCATCCATGTTAGGCTGTCAGTGTGTTAACAACCTGCTTTCCCTGCACCGGGACTCGCTTGGCTGAAGGGGATCGGGTGGTATCACAGGGCTTTGATGAAAGCACATCTCTCTTGTTTTATTTTGTAGAGGATGCTTTCAGGGCTCATCAAACACCTCTGGCAAAAGCCAAGCAAGGACTTAGTCATGGTGAAGTTTTTGAAATGTATGAAGACTCCAGTGGAGTAAAAGCTACACACTTGTTCTATTTTTAAAGCAACTGTCACTGTATGCACAGGATTATAAATACAATATTTTAACCAGTGACAAGTTGTGCAACGAGCTATCAGTCCCCGATTAATCGTTGCATTCTTTGCTTGTGCCAATGTGAGCCGTCTTAACCTCTTGCCTCGCTTCACATTCGCTCCCCGCTGAAAGCTCACCTGTCACAAGTCACCATCGCTCAGCTGAAAGATGGCAACTTGTCCACAGGGCCAGCGCAAAGGTTGCGCTGTTCAGATGACTGCAATTAGAGTTATCAAACACTCTTTGGGCCGAAGGAACGCAGGAGTAAGCATGTCAAAATAGCTCGTTCTTACAAGCAGCGTGATTGAGATGAATCATTTCAAATCCAGAAGTGTAAATCTGAATGTCACTGCACTCCTACACCGTAGATTGTTGGCTGGGTTGTAAGTGAATGTTTGACCCATTGGTTGGGAAAGACTCAAAAATCATTCTAGACACATGGTGCTACTGGGCAATGCTGGTTACAGAGCATGTGTTTCTTAACAAAGCTGGCACCTGTGACTGGGACAGGCTTTAGATCTGTTTCTGTAGAGAAAATAGACTAGACTGTATTGCTATGGTGTTCTGCCTTGGCCATCCTCTGCTCACCTAGAGGCTTGATGCTTCTAGGAGTTGGCCTGTCTCAGTGCAGCACTGAGCTTGGGTGAGGCATCTCAAAATTTACTGGTTCCCGGATGCCAAACAAGGAGTTGATCCTAAACACCAGGCCATAAGTACGTAATGGTTTGGAAAGACTGCCACTGCTAATAGACTGGGAGAAAGAAAAGGGGGTAGATTGTCTTCCTGACAGCACTTCAGCCTTTTGTTCAGATGCTAGAAAGCTGTCAAGTTTCAGAACATTACCTGCTAACCCAAGTGGTTTTACAGGTGCAAAATGCTATGTGAGGACCTAGATTAAAGTTCACGTGTCCCACTGTTTCTGGATGGAGGAGGAGATTCCCCTGCACAACTCCACGTTGTGCTGGGGGAAGGTCTTCACAGGGCCAGGGCAGTCTAACCAGATGTTGGCAAAGCCAGGACATCACCTGCTGTGCACAGACCAGGAGGACACTCCAACACTCAGCATCTGGCAAAGAAATTGAGTGTGCCACGGAGAAACAGTCACCGTCAGGAATGACCTGACACCACGCAGCACAGCTTCTACCTCAACAATAAATCCTCCTCGTTTGGCAGGATGGATGGGAGCTCTGATTTCCTGGACTAATATTAGCAGTGAAAAAAAATCAATTACACCGTGGTCCTTTAAACTTATCAAGCAGATGCATTAGGAGGTACATGCTGTCTGGGCATACGCACAGGAAGGCAGCTGAAGAAAAGAGAAAAAGGGATTGCAGAGCTTGCTCGTGGTGGACTTCAAACATATGTTCAGAATTGAAATAAGCAATACACTAGTGCTCACTCTCCAGAGAACTGAGAAGAACTTTGGATACATCTTGGCTTTCAGGTTAAATAAGGAGCCAAGAAGAATTTGTCAGTTCAAGGAATTGAAAATTATATGTTTCTGGGGGTTATTCATTAGGGTAAGAGGTCAACTGTGGCTACAGCAATTTCAACCTGAAAGATGTTTTGCTGTCAGCGATCACAGCGTTACCAGCCGCAGGGATGCTGCTACACTGACGCTCGTCCTTTAGTCAGGAGAGTGCCTTAAAACCACAAACGCCGTGCTGAAATCCAGCGCAGGCTGCCATGGACATCTAGAGAGAGTACTGATGCCTTGGCACTTGCCTCCAGACCTCGGCATGGATCCAGGCCTCACTGATCCAAGCACAAACTGCACTAAGTAACAGACAATTCCTGCTGAAAAAAAATCTAATCCAGATACAAGATAGAAAAATTGGGAGGATTGTGTTCTTTTACAGACGGGGAAGTGGGGCACAGATGGAGCGCAGGATTTCCCCAAAGTCACTTGGGGAGTCAGTAGCAGGACATGGGAGTAAATCCAGATCTCCTGAAATGTGTTGAACTACTGAAACCTTGAACATAGGCTTCTTTCCAGACATGCCACAGATATGAAACATGGGCAGATATCCATGCTTTGAAAATGCAGCTGCGCGTCAGCTGAGTTTTCCTTAGTGTGATGGGACTTCCCCGGAAAAGCAGGGTAGCAGAAGCTCGCGTTGGAGCTCTGCAGTCCAGATGTGGCTTGGAGGCCAGATTTTGCTTGTTGGGAAAGAGACTGCATTCAGAGGGGAGGTCAAGGCTGCAAACAACCATCTTTTAACCCCAGAAACAAGAACACTTTTACAGAAAACAAAATTAAACTCATCCTAGGGAAACTGCGATGTCGTAAGGCAAGATTTTTGCCGTCACACATAAACATAAAATAGATGCAAAGGACCAGAAATGCTATCACTTCACAGATGCAAAGAAAGGATTCAAGTACCATTATTTCTGCTTGACAACACAATTTTCCTCCCAATGCTTGTTAAGGCCAGCATAAACAGAGGCCAACCACTGACACGTACCATCAGCGCTAATAAAAAGCACGGTTGCTTGGCGCACTGAGATCCTTCTGAGAGCTCCTAATAACTGAGAAGCTGCTGCTATAATCACTACAGCCTCTCTGAATGTTCGTCAAAGCACCTCTACGTGGAGGGAGTAAACTACCAGGGAGTCATATCATCTCGGTTGAGTGGATGGCAGCAATAACATTTTGATTTCTAATCCGCTATTATTTCAAATGAGAAATTCTCAAAGTGAGAGCTCAGCCTCTCTCATTCCTTTGTCACATTGCCCTTTATTTTATGGCAATTCACAGGTGGCCCCATGACCGGTTATGTATTAGTCCATAGGCTGTTGTGCAATGTTCTCTACAATGACCCAGGGAGTGAGGGACATGACCACTTCCCAGATGACACCATGTCTGCAGTTGCTTGCTAGGTCCTGTTCTCTGGCTCTGGGGCTGATAAGCTTACATCCAAATAGAAAAAGTTAATGCTTCCACCCATCCCTCAAGTAATCAGCCTCATGGCCCTCCACTCACAACCTCTGTCTCCTCAGACACTCCGTCTTCTCATTGCCTCCCTGTTGGTGCAGACCACCCTTGATTTATAGGCTCCTTCTGCTTCCACCAACTCTGAGAGCCACAGGTTTAATCACAAGGGTTGACTGGGGCATTTATTTTTCAGTGCTTCTTTTTTCAAGGTCCACCTTCGCTCAAGACAGCCTTGTAAGCACTTTGTTAGAAGATGAAGGTTAGAGAAAGACCAAAGTGGTTTTGAGGAGAAATACCTGCAGTTACATAGCCTCAGGCTGCGTCCTTGACAGCTCTAAGACCTCATTAGCACAGTATTACATTTATTTATGGAATTTGTAATACACTTTGGGGATAAAAGGTGCTATAGAAATGAAATATTGCCAGGAATTATTAAAGATTAAGATAATGCAAAAATCAGGACTTTCAGAGGCTTTTTTACTTCATCCCTCATCCCCTTCTCTGTATCACTGCCCTCTGTGACAAACGGAGCGGTGGGCAGAGTAATGAAAGATGTTCAGAGGGCACCAAGGGGAGTAGTTATGTCAATTCGGTTTGCGGCACCTGGTAAAGAAAAATAGTGAAAGTCTCTTCCCTTTCAAATGGGACTAAGAAAAGAAAAGATAAAAGATTGGATTGTATTTTAGGGCCTGGGGAATGCAGTGTTTGGACCAGTGTAACCAGTGATGGATTGGACACGTTCTCTATGGAATTTTGTCCTCCAGAGTCCCACGTTGTGAAAAGGGCCAGTATGGGCCAAATTGCTTGTGTGAGCCCTCCCAAATCTCTGCAGGCAAAATCAGAAGGATTAGCTCAGCTGAAGTGATTTAGTAGGGAGTTCAAGGAAAATGCACGGCTAAGCTGGAGCAGCCTCCACTCTCTGTCAAGATGGAACCAATCAGGTAGGAGGGTGGCTGTTCCCTGCCCTGGGGAGGCCTGGGGGAAATGTCCATCCACAGTCTCCTTTTATAGAAGGGTCACTTTGGTGGTCTGAGTCAGTGTTTCTATTTCCTGCAAAATCAAATCTGACCCTTACAAGAACAATGTGCAACATGCACCTGCACAGGGTGAGTTTCCTACATGGGTTGGATTTTGCTTTGCAAACTTGCTACCAGCAGTACCAAGTATTTTTCTCCTAGCAGGTCAAGGGAGGTGATTCTGCTCCCCTGCTCCACTCTGGTGAGACCCCACCTGCAGCGGTGCACTCATCTCTGGAGCCCCCAACATAAGAAGGACGTGGACCTGTTGAAGAGGGTCCAGAGGAGGCCATGAAGATGATCAGAGGGCTGGAGCAGCTCTGCTGTGAGGCCAGGCTGAGAGAGCTGGGGCTGTTCAGTCTGGAGGAGAGGAGGCTCCGGGGAGACCTGAGAGCGGCCTTCCAGTGCCTAAAGGGGGCTACAGGAAAGATAAGGAGAACCTTTTTAACAGGATCTGTTGTGACAGGATGAGGGGTAATGGTTTTAAAATGGAAGAAGGCAGATTTAGATCAGGTATTAGGAAGAAATTTTTTCCACTGAGGGTGGTGAAACACTGACCCAGGTTGCCCAGAGAGGTGGTGGATGCCCCATCCCTGGAAACGTTCAAAGCCAGATTGGATGGGGCTGTGAGCAACCTGATCTGGTTGGAGATGTCACTGCTCCTTGTAGGGAGGTTGGACTGGACGGGCTTTGAAGGTCCCTTTCAACCCAAACCATTCTATGATTCTGAGATTCTGTCTTTCCTTACCAAAAACTAAACTTTGAGAGAAAATTGTCATCAATGTGTTATGCTGTTGTATTTCCTGCATGCATTAGTCATTTCACAATATTCAAGAAACCTCAGTCAAGAAACCCCTCAGTGCTCTTGGGTCCCAGGTGCTTTTGGGTCTTCCCATGTAGCAGAAGTAACAGGGGCCATCACGGAGGAGGTGTTGAGAAATACAACAATCTCAAAAAGTCCATGAAAGCTGACAAATGGCAGTGAGTTGCACGTAAGGTCCAGACAGTCCTCATAATCTCCTTCACCAAGTTCAAATCTCTATTCTCACAATTTCTCTCTAAAAGCAGTATGGTATTCATTTGACAGATAAAAAACTGATGTTAATTTCCGTTAACCTCTCCAATGAAACAGGATGTTTCTATGGTAGTAAACAAATAAAGTCAAGGCATGGGTACTTTCCAGTGATCATCCACATTGTTAGCAATGGTCTGCTGCTGGAGAACAGAGTGGAAAGAGAGGAGAAGTGGAGATAAGGACAGCTCTGGTCCTTCCCAGAGACATAAGCTTGATGTGTGTGTGTTGTCTCTCTGAAGGCACTTAGCAAGCTCCCTGTGAGGGTATGTTCTGTGTTTCAGGATCATGGCTTCTAATTACAAGTGCATGACTGCAACAAAAGCTTGAGACACCCCCACATTTATCTGCTTATCTGCATGTTTTCGCTCTGAATGTCCCCAAACGCTTTGTTGATGTTCCTGGTGAGTCAACTGCCAGCGCTGTGCAACAGGCAGCTCCTCGGTCAGGGATGCTGCAGTGCTCTGAGGAGGGTGAACTGCAGAGATAAAGACATAACCAAGACACAAACACAGCCATCAGATGAGGTAACCACACCATTTCAGAGCAGCCTTGGAGTCATTTCCTCTGGTTGTGTTTTCTGACCACAACTTTAAATAGAAAGCAGATATCCTCTTGCGATCAAGAAAAGAGACTGCAACTTTGCAGATCGGGGGGGAGGGAAGAAATAGCCCACTTAAAAAGAAAAACACAGCTAACCAGAACTGATGCTGCTTGAGATATGACACAGCCGTGTTGGGCCTGGCCCTGTTCAACATCTTTGTTGGCGACATGGACAGTGGGATAGAGTGCACCCTCAGCAAGTTCACCGATGACACCAAGCTGTCTGGTGCCATCGACACGCTGGAGGGGAGGGATGCCATCCAGAGGGACCGGGACAGCCTGGAGAGGTGGGCCTGTGCAAATCTCATGAAGTTCAGCCAGGCCAAGTGCAAGGTCCTGCACCTGGGCCCTGGCAATCCCAGGCACAAATCCAGGCTGGGCAGAGAATGGATGGAGAGCAGCCCTGAGGAGAAGGACTTGGGAGTGCTGGTGGACGAGAAGCTCAACATGAGCCAGCAGTGTGTGCTTGCAGCCCAAATGGCCAATGGCATCCTGGGCTGCATCAAGAGGAGCGTGGCCAGCAGGTCGAGGGAGGGGATTCTGCCCCTCTGCTCTGCTCTGGTGAGACCCCACCTGCAGCACTGCGTCCAGTTCTGGAGCCCCCAACATCAGAAGGACATGGACCTGTTGGAGAGGGTCCAGAGGAGGCCATGAAGATGCTGAGAGGGCTGGAGCAGCTCTGCTGTGAGGCCAGGCTGAGAGAGTTGGGGCTGTTCAGCCTGGAGAAGAGGAGGCTCCGGGGAGACCTCATAGTGACCTTCCAGTGCCCAAAGGGGGACTACAAGAAATATGGGGAGAGGCTGTTCAGTAGGGCCTGTTGTGATAGGATGAGGAATAAAGGTTTTAAATTAGAGGGAGGTAGATTTAGATTGGACATTAGGAAAAATTTTTTCACAATGTGAGTTGTAGAACACTGTCCCAGGTTGCCCAGAGAAGTGGTGAATGCCCCATCCCTGGAAACATTCAAGGCCAGGTTGGATGAGGCTCTGAGCAACCTGATCTGGTTGGAGATGTCCCTGCTCCTGGCAGAGGGGTTGGACTAGATGACCTTTGAAGGTCCCTTCCAACTCTAACCATCCTATGATTCTATGATTCATATTCTGACTGTGCTGATAAAGATTCCACTCAGCTCACTGTTCTTAAGACTGATAGAAACCTCGGAGAAACCAGCCTGCTGTGGGTTCTTGGCCATGCTCTGCATTCAGAAACACCACCCCTCCAGCAGCCCCCCAGAAGGATGCCCCTTGTGTGGTCCCACAGCCGGCAAGTGCGAGAGCTGAGTTCAGCATCGGGGCTTTCAGCTGCCTGCAGCATTTATTCACCCCCTCCTTGACTTACACTTTAGCTGGAAGAGATACGTGCTGCTTACGAAAACCATGCTACCACTGGGATGGGAATCAACACATCCTGAGTCCTGGAGTTCGGGAAAATCTTCCTCACTGTCTCTCCTTGCTGCTGGAGAAACCTCAACAGCACTCAGTCCCCCTGAGCACTTCAGCAGGGGCATTTCTCTCCTAATGCCAGAATGACAGCTAGCTGTGGGAGCAGATGGAGCCAGCAGCTTCATGCCACAGCCTCCTTTCTCTCTTTCCTTGTCCCACAGAGGATGCAACCTGGCTTTCACTTGTACATGGCAAAGCCGCAGAGAACTTTTAACCAAAAATCCACCAGAAGTTTTGTCCAAAATACTTGCACTGAGCTAGCTATCCTGAAAATGAGGGGCTGGAGAAAAACTAATCACCTCTCTCCATACCACCACGGAGCAATGTGTCTAGGATCCAAGCAACAACATTCCCTAGGGATTAGTGGACCATTCAGAAGAGGCACCACCAGTCCTCTCAGGCCACCTCTAATCCTTGGGAAATGCCGTCTAATATGAAATAAACTAGTAATATTCCAAGATAAATGAGCTCTGGCACTTAGGGATTTACTTCTATACAGAGCACAGCTCAGAAGGAAGCATGCCCAGAAGATGCAGGTGGTCAGAGACAAAGCCATGGCTGTAGCAGGAGAACATCTTGCTGTCATCCAACGCTGCCACAATCCTGCCCCTTTTCAAAGCTCTCTGCACAGTAGAGGTATAAAGGATACTGTCCAAAACCACAGGCAGAGGTAGACTGGATCGCTGAGGAGACAACAAATACAATTTCTGTCACTGGCTCTACGCCACTGCCTCTCTTCATCCCAGCGATGAAACCTGGCACCAAGCCTCTGTGCTGCTCCTGGTTGTGATGTAGGTCACAGGGTTTTCCAGAAAGTGAAGAAATGAAGATTTATCTCTTGCCCGTGGCCATTCAATATCATTAGCAGAGCCCTGCAGAGAGCTATTCATCAGCCATTTGCCTCTCCTTGGCATTCCGGATCACAAAAGCCTAAATCCAGGCTTCACTCCAGGGCTACAAAGCTTAGCAAATCCTCCTCAGCACGAGAGCAGTCTACTCAGTCTCCAGCAAAGTCTCACAGGCTAAATCTTTTCCAGCCTCAAAAGTGCTGAGGACAATTGCTTTTTCCCTACCAGCAATAAGAGCCTCCAAGCCATGATGCTCTGGAGATGAGCCATGAGCCATGGTCAATCAACAAGAGGTTTTAGACAGCTCAGTCTCCACTTTTTCCCCCTCACAAGTTGTGTAGAAGTGACAACTTTGATTTTGCTGAGGGCATGAAAGGCATGAGGCCACACACACACTAACCTGCGAGGGACATGCAGCTCCTCTTCAGGCTGGAATTTGTTAAAATTCCCATCCTTCATAAACCGTTAAAAAATTGCTTTGATCTCACCGTACCTGTCAGATAGGCTTTTTCTGACCATGGCAACAGAGCAAAGATAAACAACAGTTTGTCTTCATTTAGAATGTAAGTAACTGGACATGTTCCATGGGCTTCAGATCTGTTAAGTCACTAGATTTCTTCATTTGGGCTCATTTTGCTCAAGAGAGCAACAGGAAAGCCAAAGGGAGCTTCTGAGTTTCAGAAAACTGCTGCTGTTCTTTGTTAGCCACACTCACGGACGAAATGTAGTGCAGCCCACAGGAAAGCCAGGACCAGCTCCCCCACGTCGTTAAGAGGAAAGGATTAGATCTGCAGAGATGAATGTGCATCCTGGGAGCTGTATCCCAGCTGATGCAGAGGGAAAACGAGCTTGTGTCAGCTTCCCAGCACATCCAGAGCATCTCCTCTCTTCCAATCCGCGTGTCACAGTCTGGATGTTTAAGAGGTCCCATCTCACTCAGGACGATGTCAGTAGTCACAGGGACGTATTGGCGGTCTTGGCCCCTTTCTCCTTTGCTTGAAAGAGGAAAAAAAATACAATGAGCAGATGCAAATGGAAACACAGATCTCTCTAAGAAGTCGTGTAGATGGCCCAAAGGTCACAATTTGCAGCCAGAGGACAGTGATGTAGCTATTTTTGAAAGACTGCTGGGGAAAAAAAAAAAGAAAAGATACAGAAGATAACCACAAGAATGATTCATAGATGTGAGAAAATTCCTTACAAGACTTAAGAGCTGAATCTGTTCAGTTAACAGAAGGAAAAGTTAAAGGAGACTTGACCAAGGTGTGTAAATGCCTGACGGGGAGGTAACCCCGGGTACTGGTGGGCTCGTTAGCAGGATGAAAAGTAAAGATTGGAAACCAAAGCTGGACAAATTTAATTTGGAAATCAGAAACACACAAGGGGAATGGAGCTGGGCTTAGGGAAATGGCAAGTTCTTCCTTTCTGACAGCTGCAGGTGCAGACAGGCAACCGCTACACCAATATGCACAGGTTAGGGGTTAGCTAAATACAATTTCAGCAGAAGCAAGAAGGTGAAAAGCAGCGACCTGCTTCACACAGTCCAGATATTGCACTGGTACCTCCACTGTACCAGATCTGCCTTCGGCTCACGGAAAAGGCACCAAAGCATCGGGATGAAACTTTTCTGAAATATTGAGAATCTTTTCATAGTTGCTGGGTTATAAACACATTTTTGTGTTTACGTCAGAAATAACCTGGTGATCTGCTCCACCATTCATTTATGTCCTTCGCTGAGTATTCAGCATTTTTTGTATAGTCCCCCTGCCACAGGAGGCTTCTGTCTATCCAAATATTTATATGGGTGTCATCACTGGGGCATCTGACCCCTTACTTTTCTTTAAACAGCCTACCCTCCAGTGAAGAAGCTTTGTTCCTGGTCACGAAGAACATCTACAGCAGGATGCAAACTGGGCTAGAGCAGTGTCGCTCGTGCTGTAACAACATAAAATTGGCTTTTTAATGACTCCAAATAGCCTGCATTGCTATTTTGTTCCTTTCAAGAGAAAGCAGGTCAATTGTGTTTCATGCTGCAGAGATTGCCTACAAAAAAGCAAAAAAAAAAAAAAAAATAAAGCCAGTGGTGCATATACTTAGTGCAGCAGTGCTGCGCCTGACAGCATCGTTTCCTTCTGTCCTTTCTCCAGAGAGAAGCACTATAAATTGGCCCCAATATTCAAGATGTGAACAAATCCCAATTAACCCAGTGGCAACCGGTGATGTCTGGGCTTTCTCCTGCCACCAGAGCAGCACGAGGACAGTACTTATCACTGACCTCTGCCAGCAGCACCGTTTCTGCCCACTGACCCGTGAAGGCTTCTAGAAGTGATAAAGAAAATGGCGTGACGGTCACAGCTTAGTGTCAACTTCAAGATCAGCTAATACAGGGGCTGCTAAATCCCTGCTGAGGCAAATAATTACTCCGGTCTCTCAAAGGCTGCAGTGCACACGAATATGCACACTCACACACGCACCAGTGCCTTTCTGACTCTGCCTACAGTAGGTGTCTTAAAGGCATCCATTCACCCTTTCTTTGGGGCAGTTCAAGAAAGCGGTGTCAAAAAATGAAATAACGATGGAGTTGGGGTCTCCTGAGTGCCTGGTGCAACTTGGTGTGACCTCTGTTGCTCCTGCTGCTCTCCAACTCATAGAATCACAGAATGGTTTGGGTTCGAAGGGACCTTCAAAGCCCATCCAGTCCAACCCCCCTGCAAGGAGCAGGGACATCTCCAACCAGATCAGGTTGTTTAGAGCCCCGTCCAACCTGGCCTTGAACTTTTCCAGGGATGGAACCACGAGGCCGATAAAGCAAGAATTATCATTTTCCAAAACAGTCCAAAACAGTCAAACAAAGTCACGGAGAGCAAAGCAGTGCTGAGATTTTTGCATGTGGTTTGTTGCTTATTCTGAGTTAACTTTTATTTTCCCTTTGCGTTCCTCTCAAACTCTGAGTTTTCACACATCAGCCCTTAAGACGTCCCAGTCAGGGAAGGTTTTGCTCCCAAGATCAAGCTGCCATGGCCCTGTTTCATTCACATGCCTCTGTTCATCTCACTGCCGTGGTGCCTCCCACCCCTTCCTACCCTCCTTCCCTGCCTGTGTCAGCAGCACCAGGGAGAACATCTGCAGAGCTTCATCTCTTTGCTTTTCTCCCTTTCTTCCCCTTGCAATTCCCCCACCAAAAGCCCGAGTTTTGTGTCCTCCCCATCGGGTGCTCGCTGCCCTCTTCACGAGCAGAGGAGCAGTGACTCAGTTTGTGCACCTCCTCCCCTTTCCCCCTTCTCCCTTTTTCAGATACACGCAGCATCACCCTCCCCCGGCCTTTTTTCATTTATCTGAGCAGCCGACAAAGAAACATTTCCTCCATGAGAAGATTAAGGAATTTTCTGAATTTTCTGACTCAAAACCCTGCGGATCGTGTCTGTCCTGCTTCCTCCACCACCACCTAATGGCACACAAGAAAATAGCATTTAGATCCCACTAAATTCTGTATAACCGGTGTTATAAGAGCAGGTTCCCACAGTTCAGGACTGCTCAGTACAGCCAAGTCCTTCCCAAAAGAGTTGCACAGACAATAAATACCACTGGGCAAGGACTTTCTGCCTCCTCTTTACACCAAGGCAAAACCACCAGTAATAAGATCCTCTTCTTATACACATCTTCATCTTGACCATAAAAAGTCACCTTATCCACCCTCACTTACCTGCCCAGGAGCAAGGCATCTAAGCTTGAGCTGCTTGATCTTTATTTTTTCCCCCAAATATTCTTTCCTTTGCATTGTTTCTAGTCACGCTCCGAATTTCCCGCTCAAAAAAGATTCAAAATATATTTTTTCTGACATATCCCTGCAGACAGATGTGAGGATCTATGGTTTATGTGGTCCCCAACCTGCAACGTGTCGGTAAATCCTGCATTGTGGTTCAGCAGGGATTTTTGGTGCCAGGAGGTATTTAGCACTCTAAGACAATTCTTTAATAAGAAATTTAAGTGTAAGTTTAACACCAAGAAGTTCATCCAGGCTAGCAATGAAAGAGACACTGTGAGATTTATCTCCAGAGGGGATAGTACTTGTGTCATCGAGAAACACAGAGCCAGAAGTTATCAATCTTGGCTCTTTCTCCCCACAAATCAGTGTAAGAATGCGTTTTTTAGCAATGAAAGTTAACTCTAACTCAGGAGAAACCCATCTCCCTTACCAAATAAAAAAATCTGAAGGCAGACAAGGCTGTGTCCAGGCACTCCTGACCATTGACTCCCTCTAACCCGACACAACCACACACTTTGCCCAAAAAGGTGGAAATTTGTCTCCTTGTTTCAAGTGTCAGTCCATGCTGGGCCAGTCACCAGCTGTCCGGACAGCAACACTTTGTTGGGGTGCTCCTCGACATCCTCAAAGAGAAATCATCCTCTGGCAGGCAAAAGGGGAGCCGTGCTTGGCTGACGGGCGGCTCAGATTTGTTCTTTTGGGAGGTAAAGAAACACTGTTTTCCTCCTCAACATGCACAGCAGTTAATTAGAGCATCTCGCCTCCAGAGATCATCCAGGCTTAAACATTTCCTTGGATTAAAAACAAAAAAACGTCGCTTGGCACTGACAGGCACAATAAAGAGACGCTGACAGGTCTGCCAGAGCTGAAAGCCACTGGCAACATAAGGAAAAAAAATCAGGCTATGTGGCGTGTCAAGGATGTCTTGTCCCTTGAAAGGCAAAACACAAGGAGATCGCTTGTTTTTCTACAGCTAAGCCTCATCCCAGGCCTCCACAGAGGGAAATAATCTGTCCTTGAAACCCCAACTCCATTCCACATGGGCAATGGTAACTCAGTGTCCTGTTCCACCACCGTCCAGTCCCAGCAACTGTCACAATCTCAGAGATGCTGGAAGGGGAATGGAGGGAAAGAGTCAAGAGGCTCCTCGTCTCATGTCATCAGGGGCTCCTAGTTTGGGGCACGGTAGAGGAATTGAGGGCACAGGGGTAGTATCCTGAACTCAAATGTGACTTGAGCCACCACTTTTCTGCTGGCCACGTTGCTCAGGGTGCTGGCAATGCCATCCCCCTCGGTCAGGGGGAGCAAAGGCAAACTGGGGAGATTTCCTTCTACTCCCAGGTAGGTCGAGGTCCAGCCCAACAAAGCTGCTGATTCTCTTTCCGCCTCCACTACTGCCCAAACCTGTGACTGTGCCTTCTCACCCTGCCTCAGTTTCCCCTGTTTGAAACTCATGGTGTTGGCCGTAACTGTAAAAAGGTCCTGATGAAAGTGAAACAGAGTAATGAATGCTGTTAGCACTGAGGCCGATACCCTCCCACCACAACGCTACTCCGTTCAGCATCCCCAGCTGATGCTGATGCTACGGGAGGAAGAAACCAGCGGTGTTTGGGTGTACACTTAACATCCTTCAAGGGAAGGCACCTGCTTTTACTCCATCCTCTACATCTCCAGCAAGAGAAATCTTACCTTTTTTTTATTCATTAGAAATATTTAAGGCACTTTGCATCATGCTTGGTAAATGCAGAGGGGTCTGTTCCACCACCCACAAACAGGGTTAAATTTGCTTTCTCCTAACACCCAGCTTCACAGTTCTAGTTGCTTTTTCATAAGGACTTTGATTTACAAGTCACTGCACTTCACAGGCAGGGAAGGAGCATGTTTTCCCTGTTCGGTCATGTCTGACACGGGTATTTGCTCCTCGCTTGTTAGGAACGCAGAAAGAAAACAAGAGACACATTTACCTTGGTCAAATAAAAAATTATCCCAGTTCTTCCCTGCCACTACAGAGCAAAGAGAAGGGAAAGCACCAGCACCCTGCTACCTTTTATATTCACTTTGTACAGACACAATCAATAGTGAAAACATGATGGCATGTTTGCTGATGGCATACAAATGTCAACGATCCCGTGATCCTTGAGCTCAGCTCTGCAGTGTCAAAGTCTACATTTGCACCCCCACTGCCAAAAGTTGTGTTGGGCTGGTGGAGCCCCTTAATTTAAGATAATGTATGGGCTGTTTGGGCTTTTAGCTGCCTGCAAAGCTCCCCAAAGAGCTGCTGGGGTTGGAGGTGGGGGGTTTTGGAGTTCAGCGTATCCCTAACAGCCAGGCTTTGGGATGAGAAAGAGATGTCGTGATGGATGAGGATGGATTTTATCTGCCAGCTCCCATTCTGCCCAGTGACACAGGGATCCTCACACCGGCTTTGAGAGTCTTCATCCACCCACAGCTAAGCCAGCCTTACATGTAAAATCCAGCTGAACACGCATTGCTATCCCCTCCCTCAACAGAAACCTCCTGAATCTTGATCCTAGGGCAGGCTGTGCTCTCCTAAATCCAACGTTAGAAGGCATGTTGAAGGTGTTCCTTTCAGGTTTCCTTGCTCCTCTTTCTCATTCGTTCCTGAGGAGGCAAAGGGACTGGTTTTACTGTCAGGATAACTGTTGATAGCCATTCCTGCTCATCTCTAGAGGTAAAGCTCTTGCAGGAACACAACTTTAACGTAAGCTCTCTGGTCCCAAGTGCTAAAACTGAAAGATCTTTGTCCCATGTGGAAGTTCCATTTTAATAACCAGCATTTTCATTTTCCCTGTCTCTATGGCTGCTGCCTTCATATACTTGCACAACCCTCCTGACTTCTAGGATGGATTCAGAGGTCAGCTTTAACCCTGGCTTGATCATAACCGGCTATGCTCTTCCCTAGGATTTCCTTCCCTTTCGGACAAAGACGAGTAGGCAGCCCAAGCGCCTCTCTCTCAAACAACCCCAACTGCTGAGCAGCCAAATCCTGCCTCTGGCTCACATGCAGACACCTTCCCTGCACATCCAAATGAAGCTGTCTCAATCTGCCAGGTGGCTTCCACCTTTGGAGTGACCCCAGCTATCCTGTGCATCCCAGTCATTCCTAGGGAATGGCCAGACATCTCTGGCAAGTCTTCCAACTCTGTCTGACCTGATTTCTGATGGAGAAAGAGGCCAGACTCAGACATCTAAGGCATAAGGCTGGTCCTAGTTTGAGAAGAGCTCAGTGCTTCATCAACAGTCTTCTTAAACTAAACTAAACTAAACAAAACAAGGTGCTAGGAAGACCTCTGTGGTCATTCTTATTCATTAGGTCTTCCCTAACAGCTGCTAATGATGAATTAAAGAGTGTGACTACAGAGAATGTGAATAGCAGATAGAAACTTTCGTGCAGTTGGGTAAGATTAAGAAACAATATGAAACACAGAAAGGTGTTTGTTCAACTCTCTTCTCAGTCTCAAAAGATGTTCAGCGCTAGACAGAAACTTTCTTCTGGATGGTAGCAGCAAATAGCATGAGACTGCTCACAATGTCATTGTCCTAGAGCGCTGTGTCCTCATGCCCTCATGTCCTTGTGTCTGAGCTCCTTTGACAACTACATCCTTACTGCACTCCATGAGTCTACAAAACCATTCCTGCTCATGGGAAGCGGAGGAAAGGAGAGGCTAAACAACTTGTACAGGAAACTCAGGATGTCTATACCAGGGCAAGGAATTAAGCCCAGGTCTTCTGACCTTTTTAAAAGCTCACTTTCTTTTGCATGCCTCTTCGAAACAGGAATTCTATCTGCTCCTATGCCCCCTTCCTCCATGAAGAAACAACTAAATATGCCAGTGCTGATATCAGCAGAGCAACAGCTTTGCCCAGCTGCACCCAGATGGAAGCTTTGTCCCCACTGGAAAACACACAGAACAGTTTTTCGTTATGGGAAGCTCTATCAGACCTCTGTCCCAAATTCATCACACAAAGCAAGAAGGAGAATTCAACCTCAGAGGCCAAGGATCAGCTGACTACACCACACTTTCTCTCTGCTGGTCTCCTGTGCTCTGGGCTACGGGCTGAGATCATGGTGTCTGACTTGAGCAGCTCTTTTCTCCAAGCCTCAGGCCAACAAGGAACTCCCAGCAGAAGGACATGCCAGAGAGCAGGGGGGAGGCGGTGCTGGCTCTGCCAGTGCTTTGATCACCCTTTCCTAATGGCTTGCCTTCCCTTGGGTTGTTTCTTGCCGTCTTTGATGTTAGAGGGAAGGACGGGTGCAAGACTTGGCGATGCTCAGATGTACTCATCGCCCTGAGCACTGGAGACTGAAACATGATGGGAAAGGACATCAAGAGGTCACTCATCCACCTCCTGCCTCAAGGCTTTGTTAGTTCTACCTAAACCATCCTGATAGCGTTTCATGTATCTGATAAGGTGTGTGTAACCTTCTTCCTCCGGGGATGGAAGCCCTTGCCCAAAATCCCTTCATGTTTTGGACTACCCTCACTATCAAGAATCATTAAGATTTAACTAAAACTCCCCTGCTGTAGCGTAAACCTACAATTTCTACCATTTTCCCTTCGAATATGGAAAAGAGTGTATTCTCTTCACTTTTACAGCTCCCTGTTTCCTTCTTGTGACTAATAAGAACCCCTCAGCTCTCTCCCCCAACACTAGGTCCATTTCTTCTATACGGCAGTAGGTCATACACTCTTATTTCCACTGGATCACAAAAACTGCCCTTCATCTTATTTGACCTCATTCACAGGAGCTTTCCTTGTCTCCTCTGTTCCTTAAACACCTGTTCCTTGACCACTCTAAACTTGTGAATCCTCAGGATGCACAACATCCTTCTCCAGGGACATGCAATAGGAGAATGAAAAGATAGATATCTTTCAAAGGTTTGAAACACCAAATACTTTTTGCTTCAGATATCACAAGCAATATCACCAAAAGAGGAATTTCCCAAATCCAGGAGAGTCTGGGAGTACTTCAGCCACCCTTATAGTGTGTATGTGCAGAGCTCGGGGATCCAAAGGGAAAGATTGGCTGCCAGGTTGGTCAGTTTTACATAATGAGAGATACTCCTCAACATCAAGAGCTTGTCAGCTGTTCAGATACAGTCTCTTTGTCACCTTTGAGTGGGACTTCGAGAGCTACACCCACACTAGTGACTTAAACAGCACTGCGGAAAGTTTCTGAGCCTTGGAACTTGTCTGTACCATTGATGGGTGAAAGCGCCCCTGGTAAGGATTTGGCCGAGGCCAAAAGGTTCCTGGGCAAAGTTCAAGATCAATCTCAAAGTACAGGATACATAAACAATGCTTTACAGGCAAACAATTTTATGTTTTCTTCAGGACTGGTGCTCTCAGTCTGCATCCACATTACAAAGCAACTGGGCTTGAATCTCCTGTGGCCCAAAAATATGGTTGTTATTATTTTTATTTGCTTCTTCAGTTCAATTCATACAAAGAAAAAGCAGTGGGCTGTGCTGCAGCCCGGTGGAGTGGAGTTTGCATGACTTGAAGGTGAGAGGTTGAGGTGCATGCCCTGGGGTGGGATGCAAGGACATGAAAGGGTGTTGGAGAGTCTAAGTCTGCTCAGGTAGCACTGGACAACAGTGCAGGGAGAGAGAGACTATGGTGGGAAATAGCTACTGCTGTGAATTATTACCCAAATCACGCCTTGGTCTTGAAAAGGCACAGTTGGAGGTGTCCAAAGAGCAGCCCAAGAGTGAGCAAGCAGTTAAGAAGCGAGAACAATCCAGCCTCTAGCACTTGAGCTCAACCCGTGGTCCTGTTATTTTGCAATCTAGAAGAACCATTTTGTTTACCATGATGGAAAGTTTTTTCAGATTGACTCAGCTCACCATTTCCGTTTCATATAACAATCTCCCTCCAGGGTTCCCACCCACACCCACCGTACACACACCCTTGCACAGGCCTCTTGCACGCACAGCCACCCACGTACCAGCTTCGGTAACCAACGCGCAAACACACCCAAACAAATATGTGCCCAAGCACCCTCATGGTCCACCCAAGAAACGTGAAGTTGCTGAGTCCACCTCTGTTGCCATCTTCCCAATTTGATCAGATCGCTCTCATTAAGCTTTCTCCACTGAGTCCTCATCCATTAGCACATTTAATTGCAGCATTTCTGAATCAATGAGGTTTCATCGATTCCTAAGGAGTTGCTCTGGATTTATGCTCCGCAAACCACTTGGCAGTTTTGTTAAACGGTCTCCCCTCAAATCAATACTTAATAGATGAGAGGGATACTCAAGGCTGAATGTAATTTTTCCAGAACGGAAGATATTTCATTACAACATGACTGTCTGCTTTGTTTCCTACAGCCAATTTGCAGTCTTTTAAACTAATAATAGATAGAACTTAAAGCAAATATTCCATGTGAAAGATAATGCAATTGTGTTCTTGGCAAACTTCTCTTTGGAAAGATAAATGGGTTTCGTTGCTATTTTAAAGGATGCATCCAAGATCTAGAGGGAAAAGTTGTAGTTTGAAAGAAAATTCAATTTGTTTAAGGGGGACATGGTCCTGGGCAACCAGTGCTAGGTGTCCCTGCTTGAGCAGAGGAGGTTGAATCAGGTGACCTCCAGAGGTCCTTTCCATCTCCAACCGTTCTGTGACTCTGTGACATCTCCCAGCACAATACCAGAGAAGTAAAGAATTACCGTGTCAAAAGATACATCTTCACACTGCTGCCAGCTCATGAACATGCATCAGTCTTGCAATACCTGCAGTTTTTCTAAAGCTTCAGATCTTGAAATTGTGCGAGAATGTAAATAGACACAGAGTGAGCAGGCCAAGACCATTGAAGCTTTATCCCTTCTCATGATTTCTTCTTGGGATAACTGATGGTGTGAGGAGTGATCCCACTGTCGCGTAGTCTTCCCATCCAAACCAGGCTGCAGCTGCCTCAAGTGGCAAGACTTATAAATGGTAAATTGATCCTGGTAAAACAAACTCAAAAGTAATGCCAACAGTAGCATAAGAAATAGCTAGAGAAATAACTTCACTGACAGAAGACAAACCACAACTGGGCTGGACTGGCTTTAGGCCATGGTGACAGAGTAGACCAAAAAAAAAACTAGTATAAAATAGGAAACCAGTTGAATGAAACAGTCCCACTCAGCAAATCCCAGAGGAACTGGGCAGTATTAACCCCATTGCCAGTCCCATCAGGTGTGTGGGTGCTTAGTGAAGTCTTTGGAGTGCTTTGGAGAAAGTTTTGTTGTTTTCAGGGAGACGCATTTTTGCACGGTGTTTTGAGAAAAGAGTGAATCACTGAAAGGACTCCTGCTCCAGATGTTCTTCACATGACATAGAGCAATGCAAACTGCCAGTTACAACACGAGCCATCAGCTGGGATTGCTGTATCTTTACAAGCCAGAGAAAGAATGTTTTGGCTTGTAAATTCTTGATATTTCCTTTAATAATAACCATTTGAGGTTCTTTATCTGTTGATTCATAGATTGTCTCATCAGTGGTGGCCTCTCAGCTTTAACTAATTGCTTTCCTGAATTTCTCAGCAGAAGTCAAACATTGCCAGAGTCAAGCAGACAAATAATGTGAGGATGAGGCCAACACAAGGCCCTGAAGGATGGGGGTGTTTTCCACACTCTTACTGTGGTGGTGAAGACATTTGAGCAGCAAAGACATTCTCCAGAGCTTTGAGTCCAGAGCAAAGTGGGAAATCACTTTTAATGTTACTACGGGAAACTTTAGAGGGAATCAAACTTCTACAAGACACTTAGGGACATATACTTGTGAGAAAAACGTGTGCAGAGCAGACTTAGCTGGTTAATATTATCTCTATTATCTCAACCGCACAATGCAGTTGGGTTTGGCTCAGCACAGTGGTCTGTCCTTCCATCCACACCGGTTATAAGCACAGGGTGTGGGAAAAGAGAGCATCTTCACACACAAGAGCCTTTCACAGTTGGCTTTGCAGCAGCTCAGCTTGGCATGAAGACAGTGAGCTTGGCTTTGGTTAGAGGAAATGTTCCAGGAGATGATGGGGCTAAAAGCAAGAGTTATTCTGGGAAATCCACATGACTTTTGGCCGTGGTCCTAAAGGAAGAAAGAAACACAGGGTGGTACACTCAATAAAGAAAGGAGCGAAGTTTCACAACCCAGAGGTTATATACAAACAGACCAACAGATGGGTTTTCCTAGCTGAAGCACAAATAACTAGGATGGATGGAATGAGAAAAGGCTTGTCCAGCTACCTGCCTTCCTGCTGCCACCCCTAGAGCATCCCTTGATCTTGCAGAAGGGAAGATCCCTAAAAGCATCGTAATCCTCCAGTGAGACCACAGGACTCCCTGGCTCCTACGTTGCAGCCAGTCCCCTCTGGGTATGCGGTTTCTCAGCAGTGAAAAGTGGTCCTGCTACTTCTGAATGACCAATGCTGATGGAAAAGTCTCAACAGAGAGACTTCACCTGTCGCAGCCCATTGCAAAGCTGGCCCCATCCAGCTGGATGTCCCCCTTACTGCACGCATAAATTCCAGTGGTCCCATCCCTGTAAAAGTGTGTCACTGATTTGTCTCCGCTGAGAATCCAGCCCTTCAGGTTGAGCTTAGATGCATGAAGACAGGAGATGACTCGAGCTACAGCAGCTATAGACAAGCGAAAGGTTAACAGAAGGTGCTGGAAAAATAACCAGACTTCTAGAGAGAGGTTTTTCAAATAAATATGACTTCGAGATGGCTCCAGCTCAACAGAAAAGACAGAGATGAATTAACTTCTCCCAATAAAATCACATGCCCAGCTACTGCCAAGACGTGAATGAGACTGGAGATATTTACTTGGCTAGAAAGAGGAAGTTTGTGTTGGCCATGTCAGGCTTGCAAGATGATGGACCTGTGAAATATGGATGAGCACAACCTCTTCTACACATGCACACAAACACGCGGTCTCATGGGTGTGCAGCTCTGCTCCTTCACATCCCTACACAATACATACGTGTCTGTGCACGCGTGTCTTTGTGGCACCCTGGGCTCCCTCCACACCCCACAGAGGTCTGCTAAACGCACTCCAGCTACAGATCGTCTTGTAATAAAGCAGCCATGCAAGCAGAGAAGATGAAAATGTACCTTCAAAGTGCTGATGTGGATGGCCACAGGAATATATATATATATATATATAAAAGACTTCAATATGAAAAAAAAATAAAAACAAAACAAACAAAAAAACAAACCTAAACAATAATAGAGTGAGCATCTGTAGGAACAAGCAAAAAGTCTTTCACTGTTGGAGCTCCTCATTGGTGTCCTGAACTTATATGCAGCATTCAGACCACAATTGCCACAAACCAAGTGAAGAATGAAGAATAAAGTTTTAAAAAACCCCTCAAATTATTTGAATTGCTCTATGTAAAATATTCACAACAACACAGGAGAAGATCCTTGTTTTGCCACAGGAATTGTGGACATTGTAGCCAATTTATTCCTGCCCTGATCTTTGTGAGCCCAAGCATCAACCAAATCAGTGGACATCTGTAATGTCCAAAATGCCACCAGGAACAGAGCACCCTGCCTGAGGGTCACAAAGGGTGTGAAGGACACAGCAACGACCCAGAATTTGACATCTCCCTTCTGTCCCATTCAGAATAGGAACAGTGGTTCCACCTCACCCAGCTGAGATGTCTCCTTCCCCCATCCGCTGTCCTGGGACAGAAGATCTGGGATTTCAGTAGAAATCTTTTCTTGGTGAGGTCTTTCAAAGGCCAAACTTTAGAAAATAGATGATTTTGTTTCTTATATATGGGGCTCAATTCATTTGCCTAAACACAGACATCTAATGACATCTGAGCAATGCTGGGACACCTGAGATGTCCACACAGGACTGGAAGACAACCTACAGAAGATCCAAACCCTCCTGAGACCAAACAGGAAACCCTCAAATGGCACTAGACACCAATTTTCAGACAATTACATCTCCGTGTGTCTAAGTTAGGGAAAATAAACGCTCCAAGACACAAATTTACATGGCTCTACCAGAACCACGTTAATATTCAGATATTTATCACACCACTTACGCCACAAATAATTTCTTTTTAAACACTGCTTTTTATGCTTTGTAGAAATCGCTTTGCGGAAGAAAACCAGCAATTATGTTAAGTTCTCTTCCAGTAATTCAAGCCTTTATCAGCCCAGTTCCAGTGTCTGCTTGTCTAAGATGCATACTATCGCACTGTGTTTGAATTTTATGAGTCTAAGAAGCAACCTTCATACTGACAAGTATTGACTACTTTTATGGATAAAAAGTAATGCATCCACATTGTCAAAGTGCACAATATGCTAGGTAATAGAAAGGCTACCAAGCAACTCTTAAATTTAAAATCAGACAAGTCTTCCTTGGTCTTTAGAGATGCCATCCAGTTCCTTCCCTTCATGGGTTAAACAGGGCCAAAGGATGAGCTCATAGCTTTTATTAGCCCGGCCATCTTATCTGGAAAAAAAAGAGAAACTTCTGAACATACAGTTCCTTATTCAGACCAAAATCAAAACATAAATATTGAAGCTAAACATGAGATGAGAGGAAATGCTCCAAATCTAATTAAGTTGGACATTTACGCAAGTCGAAAGAAGCGAGTAGTTAGCACCTGCGGGCCTCAGGAAGGGTCACAAGCTGATTAGCCTTCATGAGACACAAAATGATGGGATGGGGAGGGAGAGAGCAGGAATCCAATTAATTATTTATTATTTATTGCCTACCATTACCAGGGGGGAAAAATAATATACCATAAAATCAATGTCTATTGATTTTCCAAGTCTGGTAGATTTATATATTTTACTTGATAGGTTCATGTTTTAAGACATTTTTATAGGTCTTCCCTGAGGATGAAGATTGAGTGATCAGAGACAAAAGGGTCACGCCTTGAAAAACATTCTCTCATTAGCCCCAGAGGGTTTCTACTTGTCCTGTTCTGCCCATCTGGCTCAGTCTGGCAGTTTTTTCATCTTCACAGAGTCTCTGGCAGTACTTGGTGCTCTGAACAAAATCGATCCCTTTCTGGTGTGTGCTTATACAGGACTTCATAGAATCATAGAATGGTTTGGATTGGAAGGAACCTTAAAGATCAAAGAGTTGGTGGATTTTGGCAGTCCTGTACTTGTGCGTTTCTCAGAATGCTGATGGATATGTACAGATAAACTTTGCATTTGGTTCCCCACCACCACTGGGCTCCTGAGTCTCCACTGGCCCATATGACATCTCCAAAGTAAGCAAAGAGAGATGGAGGAGATATCTGAAAACTTGTAGGAGACCATTCAGTGAACTCTTCTTTTAGGGGATGTTCTTCCATGAGGATAATTCTTTAATGCTTTTCTGCCACTCCTTTGGCATAGTTTGATATGCTACAACAGATGTACAACAGATGTACAATTTGACATCTAAGACCCTACTTCTGTTGGGTCTTCTGGTTTTGCATTGCAGTGAAATTTGGTTGAATATTCAAGTAGCTCATTTTGAAGGTGAGATCTGTTTCCTCAGGCAAGCAGTTGAGTGGGCTTTCTTTGCAGAGGTGGGTCCCATCAGTTGGTTCTGTACAATGAAACATGGTGGGTACACAACTCACGTGGTCTCAGCCGTATTTCACAGCACTTTGGTGGGTTTTGGGTGGTTGGTGGGTTTGAAGGTGTCGGTGGTTTTCTGCATCCAGTGATTTGGAGATGGTTGTTTTTCATGCTGATTGTGAGGTCCAAAAAGCAGATAGCAGGATAGCGGGATGGAGAAGGAGGACAGGGAGGGTGAAAATAGGTCATTGACAACTCAACACTAATGAGAGTGACCAAGAGTAACCAAGAAATAAGAGCAAAGCGTTTCATTGCTGTTATTTATTACAAAACGCTTAAGGAATAAAGTTAGGGTTTTTGTTGTGCCCTTCACAGTGCAGCCAAAGGTAAATTTGGAGACCCCAAAGCTATGCTCATGCTAGAAAATATCTCATGCTGCCATCCTGACTGCCTTTTAACTTCCTAAATCAGCCGAACAGGAGGATAACACTGGAGAGGGAAAACAACTGCACACTGAGCAGTTGTTCCATTTGCCGTCTCCAGCTTATGAATCCGACTCTCCGGTGGCACTTTGCCCAGTTCATTTTACTTTAGCAGCTGGTAAATGAATATGTGATCAGGAAGCATTTCCAATAAATGTAATTACTCCTCTGCTGGGGAGGGCTGAGGCAAATGCAGCCCAGTAACATTTTATACGAAACAATAAAAAGGGAGAGAAGAAATCAAACAAGAAGGCTTTTCTCAAGAAATTCCAGCTTAACTTGATTGTCACTGGTTAGAGGAAACCACCGCTGAGGTCCTCACATGGTGGAAATCAGGAAACAGCTCCTTTAGCCATGAAGGGAATTTCCTCCAGCGGATCTACACGCTCTGCTGCTGCGGTGATTTCTCTTTAGGGGAATAAGTTGCTGGTGGAAGTAAGTCATTTTAATACAGCAGTAACCAGAAGCTCTGCTGAAAAGCAGGCAAGGTGCTGTAGATACCATGTTTGCTGACTCAACGGCTGTGGATTTTGCCCTCAAGCATTTGGACTCTGAAACGATGCCCATCTACTCGGCAATCAGTTGCTCGCAGATTGCAAGATGTGATCATAAAGTGTGGCCGCTCTCTGGGCAAATATTGTATATGTCATAAAAACGCTCCCAACCTAAGTTCATGCAGTTCAACGGCATTCCTGAAAAGCCTGCGTTTAAGTGCAGAAGGAACGAAGGATAAGAGAAAGGAATAGCAGCTCGGATACCAGATTACGCCTTTCTGTTTACATGTGACTACAAAAAATATTGCTATTTTTAATAAATCCTACTCGGGGTCATTCAAATGCTCCCACAGCAAAAAAAAAGGGAATGTTGCATCAAGACTTCGACTTCTCTTCTCTTTGCTCGCCAAACGGGAAGTTTCAAAATGCTACGTCTGCTGTTTATAAGCGAAATTTCATCAGAAAAGGCATGTTCCCACTGAACTTTTCTTTGACAGAGAGTAGTTTGACAAAAAAGTTCTGTAGCTGTTTTGTGTAGGAGGAACAGAGGAAGTGAGAGATCCCTGTATCCTGCACACGGGCTAGAAGAGCCTCACGTTGGTGTCAGATCTGTGGGTCTCAAGGGGACATGAGCCTGGAGAGCAGATGCTCTAATTCAGGACTGTGCCTGTCCAGCAGAGCCCGAGCACTGCCCAGAGTCACACAGGGAATCCTTAGAGAGGAGGAATTGAGCACAGGTCCTTTCAGCTCCGCAACCATGTCAAAGTCTGTCAATCTCTTCGACTTAGGGAACTTTGTTGTGATCTGGGTTGGTCACTCCAAAATGGGAACTCTTTAGGTCTTCGAATTGGAAAAACATTATCAAATTGAGTAATATTGTAAGCTGGGTTCAGTAAGATGAGTCCTAGAAATCTGTCTCCAGATACAACCTATGCACCTAAAGAACGGGATTGGATGCTCAAAGGTGCTCTGAAATTAGTCCTGCTGCTCAGGGTCCTCAATACACATCTCATATCCTGACTTCAAGGTCTCTTTTTGTGTTCCTCGAGTTTCAGCTTTCCTTCCATCTTCACTGCACTTAAATCCTCAGTTTTCTTCTGGTGTTGCAAACAGTGACCAATGCTCCCACACACCAAAGCCCACATGGGACTTGGCATAATTTTTCATACCTTTGTGACCCTTTATTGAGCTCTCAAATGCTCTCATAAGCTGTGCTTATTGATCCTTGGTGTACACGTTTTGTACTCCAAAGCTACTGCTGCTTGTAAACCCACTCTGTTGCACTCAGGTGAATTAAAGTCTTTGGGACTTGCCTGGCTTGCCCATTTTCCTTTGTTCATAACCTCACATGTCACAATTCTACAGCTGAGATCTTTTTTATTGAGCCATTCATAGCCATCAGGAAGAGAGGGAATTCAAGTAGGGGACTTAGGACAGTCCTCTGGTCTTTCAGTTGTGCATAAATCTCTGCATTCATCACACCATAGCTCCTATTTTTGCCTCTATTCCCCTCATATTCAGTCTTGACTCTGTCTTAAAGTAGGGTTACGTTTCTGCTACTGTAGAGTAACTACTTCTCTAAATCCCTGTTACAGTGTTTGATCATGTTGAAAAATGTTTCCCTATATATTGTTGGAATTTCCCTTGCTGCAACTTGCTTCTCATCATTTGCTGGGCATCTCCAAGAAGAGTATGGCTTTGTCTTCTTCTTAACCACTCATTAGTTTGTTGAAAATGACAATTAGATTCCCCTTAGCAACCACTTATTCAGGCTGAACACAGTTCTCTCAGCTTCTCCTCCTACACCATGAGCTCCAGCCTCATAATCATCTTGACTCCACTGGACTTGCTTCAGTATATTGATGTCTTTCTTTGCTGGGCTGTCCAAAACTGAACTCAGCCCTCCAGATGCAGTCTCACGAATGCCAGCTGGAAGGGAACCATCCCTTCTCTTCATCTGCTGGCTACACTCTCTCTGAAACAGCCTGGGATGGTGTTGGCCTTCATCATTATGAGGACTCATTGCCAATGCTTGTCCAACTTCTCCACTGAAATAAACAGGTCCTTTTCTACAGAGCTGCTCCCTAGCCAGCTGGTGCAGAACCCAGGTTTGGAACTCAATATAGAGTTGACCTGGACCTTACTCCCCAGATATCCAAGAAGGTCATGCAGTGGCCTTCAGTTCAAAGCCACCACAGCACTAACTAAGCTACCTAGGTTACACCCTACTGTAGATGTGCCTTCATGAACCAAAGTGCCACAAAATCTGGAGACCTTACAGCCCTCAGAAAAAATATATATATTTACCCTTGCAAACACTGTGGCCATCTATCTTGTGCTCAAAATGGTGCCAAGACTCCCAGAGAAGATACCCCTCGAGAATCTGCTTCCGCCATCCTGTGGGTTAATGCCTGTTCCATTCCAAACACCAAACAATACTCTTCTAGCTAGAAAATCAATCCCACCTGGCCAAGATTGTTCTCAATGTGAATAAACAGAGTGGATTCCGAAGGGAAGACAATCCTCACACTGGAAGTTTCCTGGACAGCACAACGTGCTGAGGCAGGTGGGTTTCCAAGAGATGCCTTAGCTGCTGATGACAAATTGAAACACAGACCTGCGGATTTCAAAAGGCAAAGACGTAACCGATCACTCTTTCAAGACACCACCACATTGTGTATAATGCCGTGACCTTTTGCGTTATTGAATATGCTCATTGCTACAAAAAGGATTGATTTTTCCTCCCCGGCAGTGACGGATGGGTAGATATGATCCACGTGGAAGAGCTGCTTATTAATCTGGGTCAAAGATGCTCTCAAAGTCCTATTCCCTTTTTACCCACATACCCAAGTGTGTCTAAAGCATGATTAACCAACGGAAGCCCGTCATTACTCAGTGCATCAATGGATTTGGGTACCATACAGCTGACCAGCCAGTAACGGATTACTTAAGTTGCAATCATTAATTTATTAAGTATTTCAGTTTTTAAGTCAGTCTTAAAAGGCAATAGGGTCCAAACTGAACATTGAATTTAACTAGTTGAGACTGTCAAAACAGAGGCTGAGATCAGTTGTGTTCCTGTCTTTAAAATCCTTGTGTGATCAAACTCTTTGGCCATAGCTTACTGTTGCTGTCTCTAGGACTTTCCAGATAAAAACTGTCTTGTGTTGAATAAAATATTTCATTTTCAGGATGTTTTCCTTTTGATGTTTGTTGAGATTGTAGCTGACAGTGAAGTATCAGTTTGAATTAAAACTGTAGCATTTCAAGTTTAAAAAGAAAAAAAAATGTTTGGGTTTTTTTTCTGTTTGTGACTGGAACAACTGAAGGAGTTCAGTTCATGTTATTCATATTATAAAATCTCCTCTTTTTTTTTTTTCTGAATAAAATATCCAGGAAAAATATTGTTCTTTGTCCTGACACGTTCTAAAATATTTATCAGAGGGAAGAGTGAGAAAGAATTAAAGATTGTCCAAATTCAACACAGCAGGCATTATGATCGACAGCGTTTATCAGTCCCCCCTCTAACGAGCGTCATTCCCTGCCATCAGATCAGCTCAGTAACGTGTCAGCAATCAGAAACGATTCATTGAGCTTCCAAATGGCCAGAGGTAATCAAATCAAAACCTCATTTCTGTACTAATCTGATGCACTCAACTGCAAAGTAATGAAAAGATGGAAAGATCCACATGGACGTTTGTCAAGCACCAACCAGCACGGTAGCAGGCAAGCAAGACTCAGCACAAGCTGATTTAAAGAACAACCTGAAATCATAGAATCATAGAATGGTTAGGGTTGGAAGGAACCTTTAAAGGTCATCCAGTCCAACCCCCCTGCGAGAAGCAGGGACATCTCCAACCAGATCAGGTTGCTCACAGCCCTGGCCAACCTGGCCTTGAACGTTTCCAGGGATGCGGATGGTCATCATGAGATGACCACGTCCTGTCAGATCATTTCCAAGGGACATTGAACGAATCACCGCTGTGAAGAAAAAAGGTCAAGGCCAAGAGAGAATTATCAGTGCTAAAGTTGAAGCCAAAATAACTCCACGAAGCCAGTGCAGAAGAGGTTCAAATCAGCCTCTAATGGCTGAGAATGGGAGGGAACTCAGGCACCTTCATTGTTCCTCTTCCAGGCGGGAGAGACATCCCTGCTCTTGCCTGACTTGCCATTGCTCCAGCCAGCAATCCCTGATTACGGCCACGATCCTTTCAGAGCAAGCTGAAAATCATCTATAATCTGCACAGCGCACGAGCGCACTCAGGAGCTTGGGATTTTTCTAACAAGCATTACAAGTGCAGCTGTCCCCTTTGCAGCAGGATGGCAGCTGCCATCTGAGAACAGCCTCTCTCTTTGCCACTGAAGACATGGTGCGTGACAGCCAGTCATTCTCCACGTGACGATCAGAAAGAGATTAAAAAAAACAAAACAAAACAAAACAAAAAAACTACAGGGGAAGAAATTGCTGAAGCAGTCTAGTGTTTTTGGCTGGGAAAGCATTTTATTCCTGACCATCCAGCGATACCAGAAGTGGGCAACTTCTGGTAGACACCAGCAGGACTCTTCTCTCCAGCCAAGCAGACCCTCTTCATCCCTCAACGGCAGCAAATTTACTGTGGGATGAAGCCAGGCAAAATCCACCCTGTTTACCTGTCCCAGCCTCAGCGCTGAGTTGTGTCACCTCCTCTTGCCAACTCACAGGGTTTTCCAGGAAGAAGCGCTCAGTGTCACCTCTCCCTCCATGGACCCTGGGGGCATCTTGGAGATTAGGATTGACGTTGGAGCGGACATACCCAGGGTGCAGCCCAGCCTGCGGTCCCACGTGTCCTGGTTCCTGCTCTTTCCCAGCTCCTTTTCCTCCATTTATCCTTCACATCTCCATCCTGCCCTCTCCAGTGTGCTGGTACGTGCAGGCTTGCGGTGAGGCAGGTCCAGTTTCTTCTTCACACCAGTCCGATTTCCGTGCGGTGGTGGAGGGAGGAATAAGTTAATCACAGAGCTTGTGCTGCTGGGAAGGAGGAAGGACAAACGGGATCCTGCAAGGTCCCTTTCAGCACCATCTCTCAAACCCAGTTTGGTCACTGGAAGCAGACTGGTGACCTTGGTGAGCTCCAGCTCTGGCTCATGAGATAGACCCCAGGAGAGACAGCAAGGTGTGAAGTCCTGCCTGGAAAAAAAAACCCTGGGTGTCCTCTACCCCCAGCACCTCCAGAGCTGCCATCCGGACACCCCATCTTCCCACCCCTCCGCCCAGTGAAGGGCAGCAGCACCCTCTGCCCATTTATCAGCAGAATTTTGGAAACAAGGTTTTGCCTCAGATCCCTTTCCACACGATTTAACTTTCTAAGCAGTTACCACAGATGGATGAAGTACCGGAAAAGTAAGCGTGCGTGCCTCCAGACTTCTGGCTAATTAAGCTATTGGTTTCTTCTCCCAGAAACCCTCCAGTCCCTGCCCGAATCCCTCAGGCTGAGAACAAAGCCCTGAAGCTCAGACCAGCAACACCAATATTTCACACACAGAGCGATGCTTCGTTCCTTAAAGACCAGCTAGGCAAAAGAAAAAAAGAAAAAAAAAAAAGAAAAAAAAAGAAGTTGCAGTGACTTTGATTTTGACAAATTGGTTCCAGCCTAGCTAGGTAAGGGGATTTGCAGCCCTGAAGTGATTCTCCTACTGTCTCCAGGGTGTTTTATCTCTGTTTAATGAATCCCACAGCAAAATCTGCCGGGAGAGTGGTAGCATTCGTACAAGCAGGTAAAAAAAAAAAACAAACTTGGCAGGTTCCCTGACTCAGCTGCTTGGCTTCCCTCCCAGCCTGGGCACACAGCCTTGGCTTGTGCACTGGTGCCTCCCTGTGCTTGAAGAGAGAGAAGCAGAAAGCTTGAGAAGTAAAATTAAATATTATTATAATTTTTTTAAAAAAAATTTAAATCTAAATAATCCTTGCTGTGTCCCCACTCGTGCTCGCAAGGGGATTGGGAAATCCTGTGTGAGTGTGGCAAGGACATGCAAGTTCTGGGAGTCAAGGCAGCGAGGCATCTCCCTGCCCGGTTCAGTGTATCAACGGTGAGACCTCAAAGCTTCTCACCTGCTCCCTCTTGACCACGGCATCTGCAGAGCAAGCCAGCCCCAGTGAGAAGCTTAAAAAATAAAAAAATAAAAAAGGAGGAAAATGACACTATGACTTAGGTCACATGGTGGGAATTCTGGCTTGTGAGTCCAAACCAGCAACCCAGAGCGACCACACTGCCAGCTCTTGAGATGCCTCCAGCACCAGAGGTTCTGCTCTGTGTCATCTGAATGTTTCTCAAGAGTCTTAAATACGTGCAGCTGAGAGGCACTACCCTGGGAGGAGACCCCTCTTCTGGAAGGATGCCCCAGTTCCTGGCTATGCCCAAATTCTGCCTTGTCCTGCAGGGAAGCCTGGTGCCGTACGTACATTTGGGTCCCACCTAACACGTGAAGATGGCAAGACACAGGGTGAGGCAGAGCAACTGGGGTCCCCAGCGCTGAGAACCACACTCAGCAGCCGTAGTGGTACCACCACATCTCCTGAGGGTAGCATCCATCCCTCTTCGGCGAGGGCACGCCATATCCCATTAAACACAGCTCTGCTGTCGAAAGCCTGACGTGACAAACGTGGGCTTCTTCAGCGCCTTCGCTGCAGCTTGACTTGGGTTTTTTTGGTCTCATCCAGCAAGGAAATCCAAACAGTTTGAGGTCGATCATGCCAGAATCACTTACTCAAGGCCACACCAGGCAGGAGGAGGCAGCACCTCCCAGGAGACGGCACCTTGTTTGCTCTGCGTGGAGCAAACCGACGAGTTCAGAGCTGAATTCTCCACACAACTGTGTTTTAGTGTTTCCCTGTAAGAGCCCATGAAAGAATGGATTTTGTATGTTAATGTCTTTCCTTGCATAATGAAAGAATAAATCTCAGCCCTCCGCAGCCGGACGTCATGCCATACTGACTGGGGCTTTACATTTTCATGGTCATTATTTCAAATCTTTCTTACTGTTCTTATATGGAATGACATTTATTCCACCAAAGGGAATTTTACATGCTTCTGTGTGTTGCTTATCATATACTTTAAGCGGGAGCAAAAAGCAAAGTCTTTTAAAAGCTCTTTGTTTTGTGTTACCATTTAATTACTTTCTAAATGGCTCATCCAGGCAGCCTGGATCAGCCTTCCTCGGGCTAGAAAAGACAATTCCAGGGAAAGACCTGCAGCCTCAGGGACAGGGAGACACCTCCCCTTTTAGCTGCATCTTCCTGATTAACAACTAGCTTAAGCCAATCTAAGACAATTAGCTTAAGCCAATGTTTCCAGGGATGGGGCATCCACCACCTCTCTGGGCAACCTGGGCCAGTGCTCCACCACCCTCGCTGTAAAAAAAAATTTTCCTAATATATTCTTTTTCCTAATATTTTATTCCTAATTTTTTTTCCTAATATCTAACCTAAACCTACCTCCCTCTGTTTTGAAACCGTTACCCTTTGTCCTGTCACAACAGGCCCTGCTGAACAGCCTCTCCCCACGCAGGAGCTCAAGCTCACGCTGTTATTCACCGCCACAATTTGGTGAAAAAAGAGCTGCTGCCCTGTCTGGTGGGGGGTAGGCCCAAGGGAAGGGATATTACCTTTTATCTGTCTGCCCACCTGCAGAGGTTAACAGCTTCTCTCCTTGAAGAACCCTTCCTAAAGGGCCTGATGAATACAACCGTGCGATATTACACATTTGCAGCACAGGAAAACGCAGCAGATACTACTCATTCCCACTCCAAGGTCCTCATTTTTGCCGGAACAAAGCTTTGGAGGGAGAACACTGCACAGCAACTGAAATGACTGGTCAAAGTTTGGTTTCAAAACAGAGGGAGAGAAATTTAGATTAGATATTAGGAAGAATTTTTTTACACATGGTTGTAGAGCACTGGCCCAGGTTGCCCAGAGAGGCGGCGGATGCCCCATCCCTGGAAACATTCCAGGCCAGGTTGGACAGGGCTGTGAGCAACCTGATCTGGTTGGAGATGTCCCTGCTCCTTGCAGGGGGGTTGGACTGGATGGGCTTTGAAGGTCCCTTCCAACCCAAACCATTCTATGATTCTAAGTTAAAAATATCCCTTTGTTAAGCCTTTTGGATAAGAAAAACCGAGGGGAAGAGGATTAATTTTTTCCTCTCCCCAGGGAGCTCAAACATACCTTCATTTCCTGACAACATAACATTGCTTCTTTCCAAAACGTTCTACCAGAGATTTCTGTGCAGGCAACCAGGAGGTACCCGTAACAGCCAGCAGCCGTGCAATAAAGCTTCTGCCCCCTTCAGCCCGCCTCCTCGGCAGAAGCGCCTCGCTGCTCAGGTTGAGACGCGTGGGTCGATTGCCTTTAAAATGAAAAACCGCTCGAGAGAGCTGGTTCCATTGTCCCCACCTCCTGCCTGCCCCAAGGGCTTGCTCCAAGAGCTCCAAGAGCTGAGCCGGCCGGCATCACGAGGAGGTAACGCGTTTGAAGACGGAGCTGCTCTTTTCCTTGCAGCCACTGTTTCCTTCCCCCTCGCCCCTCAACCAGCTTTTACATGCAATTAGGTCGCATCTGAAAGTCAGCACACCGCAGAAGTTGAGTTACTTTGTTTAAAATAAAACCGCGTATTTCTATCACCTTAGGAGTTGTTCCTCTTTCGGCACACGGACCTTCTGATCCTCCCACCTCCTTTTATCAGCATCTTCAAAAGAGAAAGGGAGTTATAATTGCTTTTTTCCCTCACCTCAGAAAAAAAAACCACAAAAAGGCTGCTGTTCTCCTCTATTGGCATCTTGAGAAGAAACACGCTTTGAGCGATCCTTTATTTACAGAACAAAAATAACATCGAGATTTCAAAGGGCAGAGCAGTTCAGAAGAATGAGGCGATCTCCTCCCTCCCTCCTCATCTTCTGCCTCTTTCCTCTTCACGGGGGCACGCACAGGCTTCTCTCTTTTGAGCACTGCAACTGTCTCAAACCTACTGCTGCTGTTTCCGTGCCGCAAGCCAGCATCCCAGCAAGGCTAAAAGGCCAAGTGGAGGCAAAGAGTGGGATGTATCTTTAAACCAGAAGAGCAACGCTAAAGAATTTGCAGATCTCCCAGATTCACTTTGCCCACAACTCCCTTCTTGATATAGAATAAGCCTCAGGGATTAGAAAATATTTCCTTTTTTACACATTGGAAACCAGTGGAAGAATCCAGTCCTTGACCCATCATATTTTGCTTTGCTACAGCTACCTGGGTATCGCATCTGTGGAGAAACAGGGAGCAGAAAAATGGGAAGAAACCAGCATTTCCATAAGCCTGAGTTCTTCCAGCTTTTTGATTTTTACCAGATCCTTTGGTTCCTAATTAGGCATGGTCCTCAAAGCATCGCTCTCCCAAAGAACATTTGCTGATACCTGAACCCATCACCCTCAGACGGTGCGAAAGCCGAATTTTGCGTCACATCAAGCCGTTCAATTCTACAAAGCCTGATCAATCGGTGTTTTCAGAACCTTTACCAAAAGTGGCTGAAATTGGACAAAAAAAAAAAAAAAAAAGTTCCATTAGGACATTAGGCTAAAAATCTAATCTGCAAAATCCCCACTACTCAAGTAAGTTTCTATATGGAAATTTATAATTTATACAGCTCAACTGATGAATCAGTCACTTTTTGGTGTGTAGATGACCGAATAAAAATCCTACCTAATTCCTGCTGAACAAAACGAGCCAGCGCGCAGCCAGGTAGATCAGGTATCAGCGAGCACATCGTCACAGAGAAAGTCACCTGAGCTTATACAGATGTTTCTTTCTGTAAGAAACCACATACAGCATTTAAAATCACTCTAATTTGGAAGATCTTTGTTAAAGAGAAGAACCAAGCTTATTTTTACAGTATTTTGAACACTGCCACACAAAACACTGAAGATGTATATAAAATGGAAATGCCTAATCGGCCTTGTTTCTAATATAATCAGTTATTAACTGTAACGCTGGAGGGGAGGGATGCCATCCAGAGGGACCTGGACAGGCTGGAGAGGTGGACTTGTGAGAACCTCATGAAGTTCAACCAGGCCAAGTGCAAGGTCCTGCACCTGGGTTGTGGCAATCCCAGGCACAAATCCAGGCTGGGCGGAGAATGGATGGAGAGCAGCCCTGAGGAGAAGGACTTGGGAGTGATGATGGATGAGAAGCTCAACATGAGCCAGCAATGTGCCCTTGCAGCCCAAATGGCCAACGGCTGGAGCGTGGCCAGCAGGTCGAAGGAGGGGATTTTGCCCCTCTGCTCTGCTCTGGTGAGACCCCACCTGGAGTACTGCGTCCAGTTCTGGAGTCCCCAACATCAAAAGGATGTGGACCAGTTGGAGAGGGTCCAGAGGAGGCCACAAAGACGATCAGAGGGCTGGAGCACCTCTCCTGTGAGGACAGGCTGAGAGTTGGGGCTGTTCAGCCTGGAGAAGAGGAGGCTCCGGGGAGACCTGAGAGCGGCCTTCCAGGGCCTAAAGGGGGCTACAGGAAAGGTGGGGAGAAACAAGAAGATAGGGCAAGACTGTTCAGCAGGGCCTGTTGTGACGGGATGAGGGGTAATGGCTTTAAAATAGAGGGAGGTAGATTTAGATTGGATATTAGGAAAAAATTTTTTACACTGAGGGTGGTGGGACACTGGCCCAGGTTGCCCAGAGAGGCAGTGGATGCCCCATCCCTGGAAACATTCCAGGCCAGGTTGGCCGGGGCTCTGAGCAACCTGATCTGGTTGGAGATGTCCCTGCTCCTTGCAGGGGGGTTGGACTGGATGGCCTTGAAAGGTCTCTTCCAACCCAAACCATTCTGTGATTCTGTAAATGAAGACAACCATTACAAAAAAAGCCATTTATTGGATATATGTACATATATACATACACATGCAAAATGATTTTATACACATTTACACAGGTT